>MCJB01013360.1:173799-207215 GCA_002018475.1 Nicotiana obtusifolia | reverse complement strand
ACAAGTCATCTATCATTGGCAGCGGGTACTTATTCTTGTTCATGACCTTGTTGAGCTGCCGATAGTCAATACACATTCTCAGTGACCCATCATTCTTCCTTACAAAGAGGATCGGTGCGCCCCAAGGTGACACACTCGGCCGGATGAAACCCTTATCTAACAAATCATTCAACTGCTCCTTTGGCTCCTTCAAAGCTGCCGGTGCCATTCCATAGGGTTGAACAGATGTAGGTTGCGTTCCTAGCATCACATCAATCCCAAGATCAATCTCCCTGTACGGTGGGATCCCAGGGAGCTCATCAGGAAGGACCTCCAAAAATTCATTAACCACTGGCACGGACTCATGTGTAGGTGCTGAGCATTGGTGTATGTAACCCAGAACAAATGATAAATACACCCATTGTTGATTATCTTCGTGGCCTTAAGGTAAAAAGTAAACCTACTTTTGGGTACCACATCGTCCCCCTTCCATTCAAAAGTTGGCTCATCTTCATATTCAAACCTAACGGTTCTGGTTCGGCAATCAAGCTCAAAACATGAATAAAGCCAGTCCATCTCCATTATTACATCAAAATCGACCATCCCCAATACAATAAGATAGGCCTTGCTGTCCCAACCTCGACCGTGACAACACAATCCCTATAAACCCACATGGTGGCAATAGACTCCCCAATCGGAGTAGATACAGAGAACGACTCATGAAGGTGTTTCGGTTCTATCCCAAATTACATAGCAACATAAGGAGTGACATATGACAAATTGGAACCGGGATCAATGAGGGCATATACATCATGAGATTGGATAGTCATTAAACCTGTGACAACATCTGGAGAAGACTCTAAACTCTTGCGACCCCTTGTAGCATAGAAAGGGCGGGGTGCTCTCGAACTCTGTGTACCACCCCTAGCTACACCACGCCCTACGGGTGGTGGGGTGCCTCGAGCTGGAGGAGGTGCTGCAGATATAGTAGTTGTAGAACTGGCTGGCCGTGCTGTACCCATGCCCAAACTCTTTCGGCACGAACGACAATCCCTCTAAATGTGGCCACTAAACTCTCTCCACCTCATTGGAGGGCTCCCATCCTCACGGACTCTTCCCACAGCTCAAACCAAGAATACGCCACATCTTTTAGACAATAGAAAGCTAATTCCATTGCTTCTGTCTCAGTAGCACGAATAACTCAGAGGGTCTTGTGCATCTCATCAATGATGTCCTAGGGGTCCTCCTCGTGATTAGTACACGTGAACACTGGAGGACCTAAATGAAGAAACTTGTTCACCCTATGACTAGCAGAATCCCTTGGGTGACTGGAAGAAGTAGGCGCTACATTCGATCTCTGGGCCTTGGAAGCCACTATCTAAGCCAACATCTATATGCTCCCCTAAGGCCCCACTTAGAAACACCAGGATCGGAAGTTGGGGCTAGAGGCGGAACTGGAATATTAGTTGGAGGAATCGTTGTACCCTCAGTGGGTGCAGGAATTGGTGCGGTCTGAGCAGCAGTAGTAGAACCAGGCATTGTAGTAATTTGGGGAATACCCTCACCCTTCGGGTGCTCACCCACATCATCAGGTATAGAATCAACTGCAACTCCTGGGGTGGCGTTGGTTCCTTGGCCAATTCCTGCCTTCTTCCTAAGCGCCATGTACTGAAAATCAAAGCAATACATGAGTTAAAGGTGGAACAGTCTTATAATCCGCTCTATCATATGATCTAGAACATCAAGGAAGGGTGTTATTCCGAAATGCCCAAGTAGCCTCCTAATTATAGGTGTGGTCTACAACATACTGATAAGAAGGACTCTGCTAGACACGAGTCTGAGACATCCTAGGACACTTTAAAACCTTAGGCTCTGATACCAATTTTGTCACGCCCCAACCTCGGGGAGCGCGACCGACGCTCAACCAAGATAACCCGGCCGAGCAAGCCTATAAAATAACTTCTACCCGAACTCATCCATGAATAAAGAGAAGATCTATATCATTTATTAGACCATGAGAAGATCATGTGAGCAACATCAATTCATTACCATTAGTTACATCATTTATAAGTCTCCAAAATATTACATTACACATTAATAGTTTAGAAGTCGAACGTGTAATACAAATACAACTGTAAGGCCTCGTAAACATTTTACCTGAAACCTGGGATATTGGGTGATATTGGTTAAGCGACGGTCGTGCTCCCCGAGGTCGGGGCACGACAAACTTGGTATCAGAGTCTAAGGTTTTAAAGTGTCCTAGGATGTCTCGGAGCCACGTCTAGTAGAGTCCTTATTATCGGTGTGTTGTCGATCACATCTATAATTAGGAGGCTACTTAGGCATTTAGGAATAATACCCTTCTTTGATGATCTAGATCGTGCGATAATGATGATTGTAAGATTGTTCCTCTTTTAACTCGTGCATTGGTCTAATTTTCAGTATATGGTGCCTCGGAAGAAAGCAAGAACTGGCCAAGGAGCCAATGCTACCCCAGGAGTGGCAGTTGACCCTTTACTTGATGATGCGGGTGAATACCCGAGGGGTCAGAATATTCGCCCGACTACTACACTGCCTGATTCCACTACACTCGGACAGACCGCACCAGTTCCCACAGCTACTGAGGCTGCAACGATCTCTCCAACTGATATTCCAGTTCTACCTCTAGCCCCAGCTTCCGGTCCCGGTGTATCCGATGAGGATCTTAGGGGAGCCATACATATGTTGGCTCAAATAGTGGCTTCCCAGGCCCAGAGATCAGATGCTGCACCCACTTTTTCTAGTCAGCTCGGAGATTCCACTAGTTATAGGGTTAACATATTTCTCCAGTTGGACCCTCCAGTGTTCACAGGTACTGATCCTGAGGATGACCCCCAGGATTTTATTGACGAGATGCACAAGATCCTCCGAGTTGTGCGTGCTACTAAGACGGAAGGAGTAGAGTTGGCCTCCTACCGCCTAAAAGGGGTGGTGTATTCTTGGTTTGAGATGTGGGAGGACGCCCGTGAGGAAGGGAGCCCTCCGGCGAGTTGGAGTGAATTTGCCGATGCTTTCATCGATCATTTCTTGCCTGCCGAGACTAAGGCAGCTCATGCCGCCGAGTTTGATAACCTGAAAAAAGGTAGCATTAGTGTGTGGGAATATCATATGAGATTCGCGCGCATGTACAAATATGCCATCTACATGTTGCCTACTATGGAGCCTAGAGTGCGCTGATTTGTGCAGGGCCTTAGTCCCTGGTTATTAATGAGGCTGCTACAGCTGCCTTGAATTCTGATATGAACTATGGTAAGATGGTAGCATTTTCTCAAGCCACAGAGACCCACAAGCTGAAGAATATAATGGAGCGAGAGAGTAGCAACAAGGCCCGGTCAGCGGGCAACTTCAGTGGTACTACTGGTGGTGGTGGTGGTGCTAGGACATCCTTCAGTGGAGGGTCATCAGGGTCATTCCAGTCTTTTGCTCAGTCTTCAGTCAATGCACCGCCATTGGGGCCAGTCAGCAGCAGGGGAACTATTTTAGGCCCAGCCAGGGCAACAGTGGATCCTACCAGTAGGGTTGGTCTGCTGGGAGATTTCAACAGTAGCGGAGGCCCCCATGCCCTAGGTGCGAGAAGATGCACTTTGGGACCTGCTACATGGACCGGCCATGTGTTATATGAAAATACTGAGTTACCTTCTGGGAATTATGTATCATTGTACAATTGATGTTAAGGGTGTCCCTTTTTGGTAGTATACTGCTCGTGAGGTCGCCATTGGCATTGTAATAATGTAGTGTTGCATTGTTGATTCCTTTAAATATTGCTAGGACTGGTTTTGGGATTCTCCGACAGGTGGATAGAGCAAATTACAGGGGAGAATCTGGCGAAATATTTGGAAATTTAAGGAGTTAGTCAAAAATTGAAACTACTGGTGTGTGTTGTAGCAACTGAGTCACATTATGCGCTAATGGTGAATTTTGACCCTCATTCGAGGAAGAATGATCCTTAGTGGGGGAGGATGTAAGGCCACGTAAATACTTCACCTAAAACTTGAGATTTCCTGGAGCCGAAGTAGGCTATGGGGAGTAAAGGAAAATTTTTGGCAGAAGAAGACATTTCTGCGGCCCACTATGCGGCCATAGAATCACTTTGTGAACCGCAGAATAGCCACAGAATGAAGTAGAAAGCTGGGCAAGTTTGGATGATATTGTGCGGTCACTATGCAATCGCAAAAACAGTTTTGTGGGCCACACATCAACCGCGAAACCAGCATAGAATTTTCTGGAGGGAGGTTCTGCGGTGCATTATGCGACCGCAGAACCGGTCTGCGGACCGCATAATGGCCGTAGAGTGGGACAGAATTGCCTAGTTCTGAAGGGCCATTTGGCACTCCTTTTCGCGGACGGCAGAAGCTTTATGCGGTCACATATGCGAACGCAGATCTGTGACGGGGCTCCTTTTATTTTAAATTTTTTTACCTGACCCTATTTCGATATATTAGAGTAAAGAACCACTTCTGAAGCAAAAACATAAATTATATAGAGGGGGAGTGCCAAGGAGTTTGGGGGGGGGGTTAGTTCCTAAACTCATCATCCATCAATTCTTGCTCAAAGTTGAAGAAATTGTAAGAAGAATTCACTAGGCCTTCATCCTAGAGGGTAAGTTTATACTCCATAGCCCTCTATTTTGTGATTCTAATTGAAAATAGGTACTAAGCCAAGCAATTCTTAGGTGTTGGAGTTGTTTATTTTTACATGCATGTACCATCAAGGGAAGTGGGAGGATTGTTGAACTCTTTTGGGTGAACTTTGGGTAGTGGGGTGAAAGAATCCCCCGTAGGAGGATCTTGAAACCTTAATGAACACCTAGTGTTTGATAAAATTCTCAAGTGAGTAGGAACTATGAACTCCCTCCTAATTTGTGTTCGATTTTGCTATATCTCTTAATAGATCAAAGTGGATAGGATCTCCATATCAGTTTTGTAATTTAATAGGCTCGATGCAAGGTATGTTGGCTAAAGTTGTCTCTTAGAATTGAACTCCCATGATGATCTTGTAAGTCCCGAGTTGTCCATTATGAATTGACTTTTCTAAATAGATTTGGCGTCGGACAATGTATATATATGAGTATGTTCAAATGTGTTCTGGAATGTTCTTATTAAATTGTGCTATTCTTCGGGAGAGTATTTGAAGTATTAGTATGTATTAAAATGTTGTGCCTTCAAGTCAAGTCCAAATGAAAGTGATCACATCAAATTGTATAAGAGATCGTATGTGCCTAAGACCCTAATTTGCTCAAGTATGTGTTTTAAGTCTTAATTTTAAAAGCCTTGTTGTTGATTATCCATGATAATAATTGAAAATTGGATAGTGAGCTTGAATTATGAAGTACGGCCAACCTGCAAAAATGATATTGCGTTACGGCTAATGATGCCAATAAAATGAATAACATGTAAAAGAATATGAATTGAGTGGTAAATAATTTTAATAATAAATGCCTTGGGAGTATCGTTTAGCCACTAAGGAAGGGTATGTTTTAACAAACTAACCCCGAAACTACATGTGCCAGTGTAGGAGTGGTTGAGGGGTAAATCCCCTTGTTAATGTGATGAGACTGTTTTCCCATATATGGGATGAGATTGGTGAGTTGAGATTTTTTTCCCTTAGGGATGAGATTATTGCTAGAAAGATGTGATGTGATGTTGATCCACACGGCATTGTGGTGAGACGGCTTAGCCGAACGGGCTAAGATCGGATGCCATACTGCACACATGGTGGTATTGTGAGTGTATGTCTCGGGGTGAGATGGCTTAGCCGGTTGGTCTTAGATCGGACTCCATGCTAAAACACGGTGGTATATCGGTGCTAAAGATCTCCCAACTTAAATTACCGAAACCTACTTGAAATTTACGTTTCCTCTAATTGACACTTTGATAGCGTTTGAGTCTCTTATTGATATCATGTTTTATTCTCCGTTTACTATTGCTCGTTCTATTGAGGGGTGTTTAGTTCAACATACTAATACTATTCCATATATACTAACGTCCCTTTTGCCGGGGCCGCTACATCTTTATTGGATGCAGGTGGTTCCATAGCAGGTGTTATTGATTAGTGATAGCAGCACGCCCTCTCCTCAGCTGATTTGGTGAGCCCCACTTCAATTCGGTGTCTTGTATCTTCTATTCTTTGTACATAGCATTTTGAGGTATAGCCGGGGCCTTGTTGCCGGCACTATCATAGCACCCTTTTGTTCTTGTTAGAGGCTCCGTAGACATATTATGGGTTGTATCTGTTTTTGGGAATGTTAAAATTAAAAATGTTGTAATTGTATCATCTGTTCCACTTCAACTATGAATGTACAATGTACCGTTTTGATCATTTGTTAAGGACGTACATAATGGAGAAATGGTGTTGTTCATTTGACTAATTACTTACTAATAAATGAAATATACTCTTCTCTTTATTTGTGGGCGAGTTGGGTAGATGGCACTGTGTAGGCTTGCTCGACCGAGGTAACTCTGTTGAGCATCGGTCGCGCTTTCCATGGTCAGGGCGTGACAACAACATTCTAGTTTGACATTCCCAACACCAATATATACCTCAAATCATAATACACAAGGAACAAAAGATACACGACCCGAAAATGAAGTGGGGCTCACCAAGTCAGCTTGGAAGGGGGTGTACCGCTATCACTTATCAATGCTGCCTGCTGTGGAACCACATGCATCCATTAAAGAAGCAGCGCCCCCGGCAAAAGGGGCGCTAGTACATATGGATTAGTATTAGTAGGAATGACTAAAGCCACTTAATAGATCGAGTAAATAAACAAGGAAGAAAAATCAAAGAATCAATGGGAGCCTCAAACTATACCAAGACATCAAGTTAGGAACAAGATAAGATTTCAAGTAAATTTTTGTATTTTAGGTTGGGAGATCTTTAGTACCGATATACCACCATGTCTTTAGCACGGAGTTCAATCATGACCAGATAGGGTAGGCCATCTCACTCAAAAACATCCAATCACAATCACAATCACAATCTTAATCACTATCTCAATCATAATCTCAAGAACCATCACCACCATGTGTGCGGCATGGCATCCGATCTTGACTCGATCGGCTAGGCCGTCTCACCGCAATATCGTGTGGATCGACATCACCATTTTCTAGAAATCATCTCATCCCATTTAAGGAGAATAATCACAATCCACTCCTACACCGGCACGTATAGTTTCAGGACTTTCAGCTCCTGTCATAGTCTTTTACTCATCTTTTCATTTCATTGGCACTAGTGGCCACAAATGTAATATCATTCTTCGCACGTCGGCTGTATTTAATATTTCATGTTCACCCTTTTCACTTTCAAAAATCATCATGGATTATCAACGACACAGCAACTCTAATCACGACTTTTAGTACACGTATGAGCAAATAAGTGTCTTAGGCACATTGCATTTTCTTCCACAATAGGGCATAATAACTAGCAATTGAGACATAATTGAATTCCTAATATTTCGACACATGGTCACATTTGAATAAAATATCGAAGGATAACACAACATGATAAGTGTCACGCCTCAAACCTGGGGAGGCGTGGCCGGCGCCCTGTGCCATATTTGGCCCGAGCGTACCACTCTGTAACTGTGAACTCTGGAGGGGTAATCCTCAACTATGGCCGATAAGGCCATTTTATGAATCATCCAAAAGTATCGTCTCTCTCATCTGAAGGGCAAACATACTCAAAAGCTCATACATATATAAATATATACATAACTGTGCAGGCTGATGAGGCCGCCATGAACATCTACTGATATAAAAAATATACATGACTCGTCTACTTTCCTCTAGAGATAACTGAGCTGTAAAATGGTCGGGATAGGGCCTGGATCTACCCATCAAACCTGCATATATAAAATGGACTCCAAGGTCTAGACCTGGTAACTCCGAGGAAGTGGAACTTACCAACCAAGCTGATGTTTGACATTGTCTGCTGGGAAGGTCTATCCAGCTGTCTATCGGGTCCAGCAGGCACGAAATGCAGCATCCCCAGCAAAGGGATGTCAATACGAAATAATGTACCGAATATGTAAGGCAACGAAATAACTGAAAGCTGAAACTGAACTGATAATATAATAACTGAAAGTGGAGGCAAAGACGATCTGAAGATATGCTTGCCTATTGATACTGACTAAACTCTGTCAATATAGTAAATAAAGTAGTTGTCCGGCCCTATAAGCCTCGGTACATATAACTGCTCTGCTGTAGTAGGCTCGCTCATAGGCGCTCGACTATACTAGGCTCTGTATCTCTGCAATTCTGGGCTCGCTCATAGGCGTTCGGCCACTGTAGGTTCGGTATATAACTTACTATCTGATGTGAGGTTTCCCAATAGGGGCTTGCCCATCGATTATAGCGCGACGTTGGTGAAATAATTTAATACTGTATTTATATGTAGACTATATGCTCTCTTGGCTGAAATAAGACAATACTTAACTGAATAGAAATTCCCAATAAAGGATAATACTGTAACTTATGAGGCTGAATAATATGAATAAATTCAGGAATACGAACATCGCTTTATGTCTCGTCATCAAATACATATAGGTATGAGATCATGCCAAAATGAAGGAAAGGTTTAGCCTTCACATACCTTAACCTTTTTGAGTCCTTAATAGCTTCCAAGCAACTCTTCAAACAACTCAACTCAATTTACAATAGCCTAAGGGGATTTAAAATCGGTGCTGAGTAAAGGCTAAGTCCATTACTTAAGCTAGTAGCTCATTTATGTAAATTTGGGAAGCATCTCCCTTGTAACAAGAGCCTTCTCGAATACCATATAACAACATCCCAACAACACCAATCAATCTACACAACAACAAATGCACAAACTTCACACACAAAACTGCTATTTAACACGATGAGCGAAAAGCTTGGATTGGAACCAAACCCCAACTCTTTTTCCCATCTCCCCTATACTTACAACAGCAAAAATAGGTCCAACATATAAAAATATATATTGACATGACATTCCAACCTTTTATCCTTCATAAATGTAACATCGACTAGCCCCACAAGGTAAAACAATGACGTGAACAACTTCTAGGTAATTGTGTGGTTGCTTCTTCTCCTATTTACAACACCATCAACATACTCAAAATATTCAAAAGAATTACAACAATAAGAACATAATAACCAAGCTATTTCCCACGATTTCGAGCCATATGAATTCATATATACAACTACAAAAGAGTCCAATAAGAGACAACAATTTCCTATACAACTTCAAATTCTATCTCATAATTCTTCATCCAAATAACTTAACCAACACATAGATAAGATTAATATCAAGAAATAGGGTGTAATAAATACCTGAAATGTTCTTGAAAAACTTGAACTAAAGCTTCCCTTAGCTTATAAGCCCCCTTACTCACATCACAACACCATAGAGACTCTCTTCTTCACTTAGGCTAACTTTTGAGGTTAGGTTTAGATAAAACACCATTGGATTTGACAAAGAACCATTGAGAACTGTTATAGAGATGTTGATAGGGTTTGGGAACTGTCCTTGATCGAAAATGACATAAATTAAGCCGTCCAAGCCCTTTAAAATTTTCAAGGGTCGTCCACCGCCTAAGTGGGTCCAATTGAGAGCTGCTTGCGCGGTCTCGCAAAAATGCGAATATCTCTCTACTCCGATGTTGTATCGATGAACGGTTTAATGTGTTAGAAACTATACTCGGAGATCTCCAATATCATATGTATATCATCCCCTAGTTCCAAGTATATTAGGAGAAAAGCTCAGCTACATTTGACCTATGCTTCAACACATTTATGAATAAAACTTGTGATGACCTTTTCCAAATTTTGTTCCACAACTCGCTTGACTTCTAAAAATAACACACGACTGTCATACAACTAATATAACTCATAAAATAATCTCCTTGTAATGTTAATAAACCTAGTCTCACCCCAAAAATACATGTTATAATATTCCCAACTTGTTGACTTTCGACGAAACTTATTTTCTTCAATTCGTTTAGCTTCTAAGCCTTCAAACCCTCTTGGTACTTGGTATTCATGATCTTATATATTTGTAACCTCCACATTAACATGATTTACTAACTTTTTAAACTTTTCAAAGATGATTTCATTTATGAGCTTGCATGAATTGACTCACGACGTACTCTTACATACAAAAACATGGTGTGTAACATCATTCTCCCCTTTGAAACATTCGTTATCGAATGTGGACTGATGCACTTATCAGTCTCATAACCTATAGCTCTTACAAATACTTTACTGCCATCCTTTCCATCTAGGAAATAGTTCTGTGAATAAATCCATAGGCTAGG
Source organism: Nicotiana obtusifolia (assembly GCA_002018475.1). NCBI lineage: Eukaryota > Viridiplantae > Streptophyta > Magnoliopsida > Solanales > Solanaceae > Nicotiana > Nicotiana obtusifolia. Next base: position 196,906 of record MCJB01013360.1, on the reverse strand, counting down.
GCATTCCCCTCTTTAGGCTCTTTCTCATAGCATGACTTATGGTCGGAATTCTTCTAATCTCGTAACTATTGCTACTTTATGTCATGCAGCATGTATGACTCTGTCCTTATATGTGCGCCTATATGACTCTTCTCTCCTATGTCCTCTAGCTTCTAGCCAATCTCCAGGCCTCACTTTGTGAACATATACATAACTATGACAAGTTGTCCCTCTAGGCATCTATAGGTGTACTGAAGTTTTCGCTCGGTACTTGCCGAACTTACGACTATTGCTATTTCTTGTTTCATAACCTCTAAGTTCATTCAAGCTATACTGAGCTTTTTATAACTTACAGAAACCCTCAGCTCTCTTGTTTTTGATTGGTTTAATCCCGGTGACTTACTTATTCATGTCGTCTTCTCACTCACCTTTTCTTATCCTTACTCCTGTCTACCTAAAACCTTGTCGCTCTACCATACATTAGCTTGCGATCTACATATCTATTTATACTACTTGCAACCTTCCTTTAACTTGCTAGAACCATAGATTTCCTTATGTTATTCTTGAAGTTCAAGTGAGACATCACATTGTCTCTAACTCTTCTCTACTCTGTTATCTATACCACTCGGTACTTGGAAACCATAGGCTAGAAGATATGTCACTGACGACACCACTATCGTTTGTGGATACTAAATCACGGCGCTTCTAGCTCTCTCTCTGATGTATGGACTATTAGCAACCTTCTGCACTTTAGTATCTCTACCTTCTTTACCTTAACCTTTCTTCTCTTTAATTCCTGCTTTGTATCTTCTGTTGTTTTCATAACCTTCTATCTATAGAGGTGGATTTCACGTCTGCAACTTAAAGCTCTACTATAATACTTGCACCTCTAGTGCATACACAATCCGGGAGAGCTTCATAATTACTCCTTATGAGGCTGGTACTTTTCCAATTGGATTTATTGTAGAGCCGTTATAGAATAAGGCCGTTGCACTATCTCTGTCGCACCTCCAGTATTATGAGTGATTCTGTAATGCTCTGAATCATGATTTCTATAATTATCTAGATCTAATAATCACACTCTTGATTTACTTAGCTGATGTAACTCTTTAGTTTCCTCTTCTCTCTCAGCCTTTAAGTAGACGTAAGCTATCTTCTAATCTGGGGCTCAAGGTATTAGTTATTGCTTTCACCTTTCGTGGGCGCTATGGAACATCCATAATATAGTCTTCGAACAATTCAAGCCTTTGTCAGAGAGGTGGACTCATTTCTTTCTTTCAACTTATACCGGAGACTCCTATAGTTGTAGGAATGTCAACATATATGCTGCATGGATAATAGTCCAAAATCTTAAGTGCGTTCACAATGTAACTATCTTTGGGTCATTGATAGAATAATTCCTTTCGTGCCTTCTCATCTTTTTTTAAAAGTAAGCAATTACTTTTCTTGGTCGTTTTGCCACTTGTTTCATGAATACTTAGCTTATCTTAGTGCCCACACCTATTTGAATTTCGTGAAACTCATATGATCTCGAATATTACTTTTGATATTACTTCCTCTTCCTTAGTGATGACAGATGCCACTTTGTTTTAGAGTGCATACAATGTTGTAGTGAGACTGTTCCTACAAGATCATTTCTTCTTTAGGTCGCTGTGCTTATGTCGAAGCCTTCTTCCTTATTTCCTCATCTAGTCTTTCGTTGTAGCACTTAAGGAAGTGCCTCTGACTCATGTAAAGCTGGGAGCTTTTTACATTGTATACCCGACACAATTTTTGATGTACTTACACACCTATAATTATCCTTAGTTACTTACCTTTGCACCCTTGTGCTAGTAGGATTATTTCTGAACTAAAATTTTTACTATTCCAACTCCTATCTGAATATTTTCTCAAGTATTACGATGTCATATCCCTGAGGCTGAATTTCCTGTACTGGGTTTCACTACGTTTATCTTGCATGATATGCTTCATCTGAGACCACTTTTCTAGCTATAACTAGGCTCTTCCTGGATCAACTACTAACTACTCGTCAGTCCATGCTCATACTATATTATGTCTAGCCTCTCTTGGGTTATGTCTTTTGTCTTAACTTGCCTTTCGCACTGGCTTCTAATGTATAAAGTGTCCATTCACACTTATTTATCAACAACATCCTAGTCGAGAACCCTTACTGCCTCTCCCCAACATTGTGCTTGAATAATAGTAACATATCTGTAGGATCTGAATAAATTCAATTTCATTCCTTTTGCCTTTTTACCGCATTCTTTCTTTACTATTCCATAGCTACTTGAACTACATAACTCCGACTTAATACCAGATCACACCGTCTTCCCTCCTTTAGGGGAGTACTAGCATTTAATGCTATGAAGATTGACCAATATATGCTTTATCTCTTCATCCTTGGCATCTTTTCTCGTTTTTGCTTATTCTTACTCGCCTTGTGGTAACCTTCTTTACCTGGGATAACTGAATTTCTTACGTGTGAGGGTGACGCCTAGTGTAACTGACACACTTAGTTCTTTAAGCTTAACTCTGCTCACAGTGCTTGCTTTAGGGAAGTCTCTTCCTGACCTTTAAAGGTTATTCTTCCTTTGTCCATTCTATCATTACCGAAACGCGATCTCTGAAATTCTAGTGATGATGACTATTATCAAATCCTTCAGTCCCTAAATCATGTTCAGCTTTATCTTGTTTACTAGCCCATACTAATTTTTATTACTCCCAGGGTCTAACTTAGCTTGTTGGTCATCACGTGGGAGTCACCAACTTATACTCTCTTATTCTCTCAAGGCCTGTCACCTCTTGTCTTTTCCTTCACTTGACTATAGACTCTGTCATCTTGTCATATATTGATTTACCATTATCACCCATTTATCATGCCTTACTCGTAACGCTTTATTTACGCTCTTCTTATTTTCTTGCTAATATTTCTGTCTATCACATTATTCTGAAAAATTCAACAAAACCTTGTTCCACTTTTAGCTCCCCTGGCTCAGTTCACAATTTTGGGTTACTCTATCCCTAGCTGGATCCTGATATCCCATCATTCTCTTAAACTATATCTGTTAGCTTCCAGTTGGCAAAACTGAGATGGGTGGGCATCTTGTTATATAATAAAATTGCACTGTAATTAGGAAGATACTCGAGGGTTCGGTTCATTTGAGCATTTTATCAAACACTGGGTGGGCAATATGATTTCAAGGTCCTCCTGTAGTGGATTACTTCATCCCACAACTCAATATCTACCCTTTTGAGCTCAACAACCTTCCCACAACTTTTTTGGTACATGCATGCATTGAAAACAAACCCATACCTAAGAATCACACTCCCCATTTCCCATCTTCTACCCCAAACTCGAAATTGAAGACTAGGGTGTGGAATCTTACCTCTTGGATGAAGACTTTGTGAGTTGTTCTTGTGAATTCTTCAATAATTGAGCAATTATTTGTTGGCCAAGCCTGAGGGCTCCCTCCTCTCTCTTTAAGACACCCCCCTCTCTCTAGAATGGCAGAATTCCTCTTCGAAAATGGTCCTTTAGGTCTATTTATTAAAATAGGGTCGGGTTATAAATATAGGAAAGACCGTACGAACTCATCTCTAAGGTCGTAGATCGGACTCCAATATTGATATGCGGCCCGCAAAATGGGCCGTGAAAGTTATGCCAAAAACTAGGCTACTATGGATAAGTCAACGGTGAGGTTTGCGGTCCACAGATAAGTTATAAAATAAACCGTAGAATCAGCCTCCGAATTTCTTCAAGCCAACTCTTAAATAGAAGTGCAGTCCGCGAAACAATTATGCGGTCACATTGTTGACCATAAAACGACCTCCAAAATTTGCCATTTTTCTGCTTCACTCTGCGACGGATCTACGATCCTGCGGAGTAGTTTTGTTGTCGCATAATAGACCGCATAAATGCCTTGTTCGGTGCCATGAAACTGAAGGTTCTAGGTGAAATTTTACGTGGCCTTACATCCTCCCCGCTTAAGATCATTCGTCCTCGAATGAGGGTCAAAATCCGCCATTAGCATCCAATGTGACTCAACTATTACTTCACACACCAACTGTTCCAAATTTTTTACTAACTCCCCAAATCTCCAGAAATTATGTAAGAGTTTTCCCTGTAACTGGGCCTATCCACATATCAGAGAACTCCAAAAACCAAACCTAACAACATATACATAATCCAACGACGTAACATAATATGGAAAAAGCACTAACAGTCGCCTCATATGCAATATGTATTACCAAAAAATGAACACCCTTAACATCAACTGTACACGTGATACATAATTCATAGAAGGTAAGCTCTCAACATTTTCATAGAACACACCTACTTAATTACATAGCTATTCAAACAAATGAGGGTACTTCTTCTTCATCTGTTCCTCGGCCTCCCAGGTGACCTCTTCAACTTGATGGTTTTGCCATAGCACTTTCACGAAGGCAATCTCTTTATTTCTCAGCCTTCAAACCTGCCTATCAAGAAAGGAAACTGGAATCTCCTCACAAGTCAATTCTTCATCAACCTCAATAGTCTCAACTTGAACAATAAGCGATGGATTTCCAACCACCTTCTTCAACATGGATACATGAAACACCAGGTGCACTAAAGACATCTCTGGAGATAGTTCAAGCTTGTAAGCCACCCGACCAATCCTCTGAATGATTCTGTATGGTCCGACATACCTCGAACTCAACTTCCCTTTCTTACCAAACCGCATTATACCCTTCATGGGGGAACCTTCAAGAATACCCAATCATCCTCTTTGAACTTCAAATCCCTACTATGCACATCCGAATAGGACTTCTAGCGGCTTTGAGCTGTTTTCAACCATTCCGTAGTGATCTTGACCTTCTCCATAGCCTGATGCACGACGTCTGGCACTATCAACTCTGCTTCCCTAATCTCGAACTATCCAATGGGAGATCTCCATCTCCTACCATATAAAGCCTCGAACAGTTCCATCTGAATGCTAGCATGATAATGTTTTTGTAGGCAAATTCTATGAGCGGCAAGTGATCATCCCAGCTACCCTTGACGTCAAGAACACAAGCGCGCAACATATCCTCAAGCGTCTGAATAGTTCGCTCAGCCTGCCCGTCGGTCTACGGATGGAAGGCTATACAAAGATTTACCTAAGTACCCAAACCTTGTTGAAATTTCCTCCATAAGTTAGCCGTGAAGTGTGCCCCTCGATACAAGATGATAGAAACCGGAGTTCCATGCAACCTGACTATTTTCTTGATATACAATTGAGCATACTGTTCAGCTGTGTCAGTAGCCTTAACAGATAAGAAGTGAGCTGATTTCATGAGTCGATCCACAATCACCCGAATCGAGTCGAACTTGCGGGGAGTGCGAGGTAGTCCTACCACAATGTCCATATTGATCATCTCTCACTTCCACATTGGAATTTCTATGCTCTATGCCAACCCGCTAGACCTTTGTTGTTCGGCCTTCACTTGCTTACAATTTGGACATCTTGCCGCAAAGTCCGCTACGTTCCTCTTCATATTAGTCCACCAGCAGACTTCCGTAAGGTCATGGTACATCTTTGTAGAGCCTGCTGCAAAAAATACCTAGCATTGTGAGCCTCGGTCATGATTCTTTGCCGGAGACCATCTACATTTCGAACAGATAATCGCCCGTGGTACCTTCTCTTACCATCATCCATACCAAGAGAAAAAGCCATAGTCTTATGCTTATGAATCCCCTCCTTCAGTTGTACCACGAATGGATCGTCGTATTGCATCTCCTTCACTTCCACAACAAGCGATGAATCAGCCCTATTTTGCACAAGAACCCTTCATTCACTATAGTCCACAAGAAGAACTCTGAAACTAGCCAACCTATGAACCTCCATAGCCAACGGCCTTTGATATGCCTCCAAGTGAGCAAAACTACCCATGAATTTCCAGCTAAGAGCATCCGCCACAACATTAGTCTTCCCTGGATGATATAGTACATCGATGTTGTAGTCCTCGAGTAACTGAAGCCATCTTCTCTACCTCATATTTAATTTCTTCTGTTTGAAAATTTATTGAAGGTTCTTATGGTCCGTGAATATATCCACATGGACCCCATACAAGTAATGACGCCAAATCGTCAAATGCAAAAACCACCGCCGCAAGCTCTAAGTCATGTGTTGGATAGTTCTTCTCATGATTCTTGAGTTATCTAGAGGCATAAGCTATCACTTTGCCATGTTGCATCAATACACACCCATGTCCAATCGTCGAAGCATCAGAATATACCACAAAGCCATTTGTACCCTCTGGTAGGGTCAACACTAGTGTCATAGTCAATCTTGATTTCAACTATTGGAAGCTCGTTTCACAAGCATCTGGCCATTGAAACTTAACTGCCTTTTGCGTCAATTTAGTCAATGGAGAGGCAAGAGAAGATATCCCCTCCACAAACATCATGTAATACCTAGCTAAGCCCAAGAAACTGCGAATCTCTGTTGGAGTTGTAGGTCTAGGCCAATTCTTCACCGTTGCAATCTACTGAGCATCGGCCTTAATTCCTTCTCGGGAGACAACATGACCCAAGAATGCGACAGATTCAAGCAAAAATTCACTCTTCGAAAATTTTGCATACAACTTGTGCTGATATGGAGTCTGCTGAACTGCCCTGAGATGATCGGCGTGGCACTCACTACTTCGTGAATATACAAGAATATTGTCAATGAACACTATCACAAAGGAGTCAAGATAAGGCTTGAAGGCTGGATTCATAAGATCCGTTAAAGCTACCGTGGGCTTTGTTAGTCTAAAAGACATCACCAGAAAGTCAAAGTGCTCATATTGGGTCATACACCTAAGTCCAAAATCAACCTACGAACCTCCAAATCCAAATCCGGTCATACACATAAGTCCAAAATCATCATACGAAGTTATTGAAATCATCAAAACACCATTCAGGGGCCATCTACAAAAAAGTAAATTCCAGTCAACTCTTCCAACTTAAGCATCCAACCTCGAGACTAAGTGTCCCAATTCAATCCTACACTCCCCAAAAACCAAAATTAACCGACCCCGCAAGTCATAAAGTCGCAAATACACATAAGTAAAGCATCAAATAGGGGATAAGGGGCTAAAAGACAAAAAATAACTGGTCGGGTCGTTACATTCTCCCCCTCTTAAAAGAATATTTATCCTCGAACGGGTCTAGAATCATACCTGGGGTCTCAGAAAGGTGAGAATATAAGCTCTGCATCTCTTGCTCGTTCCCCCAAGTAGACTCTTTGACTGAGAGACTTCTCCTATAAACCTTCACTAATGTTATATTCTTCGACTTTAACTTCTAAACGTATCGGCCCAAAATGGCTACAGGCTCCACATCATAAGTTAAATCCTCATCCCACTGCACCGTGCTGATGGAGTACGATACGAGATCTGGGCTAGGAGTGAACTGAATGACGACCGAACTAGGCAAGCACTGTATGAATTGTGGCTAACTGATGAACCACGAGGAATCTGACGAGGTTTTTGATCGAGCCTAAAAGGACGACCTCTGTTGTAATGTGACTGACCCCTAGATGAATTACCACCTGAACCACGAGGCCTCTTGCCCTCCCGCTCCTCTCCGTGAAACTTGCAAACATGCTCCAAGTGCCTATCAATCTCAACCACCTGGTTGAACCTATCATCCATCTTAGCCTCTCGAGCCAAGCTATAACATAGACCATAGTTGAGGCCATTAATGAACCTCCTGATCCTCTCTCTCTCTCTCTCTCTCTCTCTCTCTCTCTCTCTCTCTCTCTCTCGCTCTTTCAATCGGAACCAACCATACTACATGATGTGCCAAATTAGCGAACCTCATCTCACACTGGGTAACAGTCATACCCCCCTAGCGTAGCTGCTCAATCTCCCTTTGCAACTCCTCTTTGCGAGTCTACAGCATAAACATCTCTAAGAAGAGAACTAAGAACTCATGCTATGTAAGTGGTGCTGCACCAGCTGGCCCGCCTGACTCATAAGTCTTTAACCATCTGTAGGCTGCCCCTATCAATTGAAAAGTAGTAAAGGCAATTCCACTAGTGTCCACAATACCTGCTATGGGAAGAATTCGATGACACCGACCAACAAACCCTGAGCATCCTTTGACTCTCATCCACTGAACTCGGGAGGATCAAGCCTCTTAAATCGCTCCAACCTCTACTGCTCACATTGGACATAGGTGGACCAACCTCGGCCTGAGCAACAACAACTGGCTAAACTGGTAACAACCTTGGTGTCTAATAACCTTGAGCTAGCTGCTCTGTTATACGGGGGTAGGAGTCTGGGATCCTCCCCCAGCCTATGAGTAGCTAGTGTAACTGGTATCTTACCAGCTTGAGGCAATATCATATACACAACTTAAGATCTGAGCAAAAGTCTCCTAAAGAGTTGGTATAGCAGTAGGCACCACCGGTGTCTAAGCTGGTCCCAACGGCTCAACAATATCAAGAACCTGCTCCTCCACTGGAGCAACTGGTGGCTCCACAGGTGCTGCTCTTGCTGTGCTGCAAGCCCTACCTCGAGCTCAACCTCGGCTTTGGACTATCATAGCCTTTTTTCGTATGTTGGTGTCAGATCAGTTGAACGTGTCCTCACCATTTGTGAGAGAATAGAAGAGTAAAGTTCAGACCTTGAAATAAATAAATCTGCATGACAAGGATGCAAAAAAGTGAAGTTTCCTAGTAGTTCGGTAACATCTCCAAGATAAGTACAGATGTCTCCATACGAATCCGCAAGACTCTACTAAACTTGCTCATGACTCGTGAGACCTAGACAACCTAGTGCTCAGATAACAACTTGTCCTGACCCAAACTCCCACCGGAGCCGTGACGACGCCTAACAATGCTTGCTAGACAAGCCAGCATTTTCACAATAACAATCAACTCAATAAAAAAAAACTTAATAATCTCAATAGCAAAAATATCATGAAAAGGTCTAACTTCCTTTTGCTACTCAGGTACTTTAGTCAACACTTTAGGATGAATATAGGTACATGTATTTACTTTTGGGAGGTAAGGTTTATGTCCCTCTCCATCTTTGTATTTTATTTCAATTAATAAAAACTTATATTTAAACACAAAAAACAAAACAAAACAAAAATATCATGAAATGTCTAAGAACTATCTGATAATACAACTACAACTATCCTAATGATTTGGTGTCAAAAACGTGGCCAAATCCTCAATACAAACCGTCTAAACAAATAGAACAACGATAACAGAAATAAATGGAAGAGAACTTCATGGTTCGGGAACGACATAGATGCTACCTCGCAGTCTCCAAAAGCTGGTACCAGTGCGCAGTCTAGCAATCATCGCCCTAGAAATACCTGGAGCTGCACATGAAATGTAGAGTGTAGTATGAGTACAATCGACAACATGTAGTCAGTAAGTAACAAACATAACCTTAGGATAAAGGCAGCGCCGAGCTTGGAAGAAAAAGCCAGTGTCCAACATCAATAATCAACATCCACTCAGGATATAATTAAGAAAGTAAAAGTAATTAACTCAACGAAATCAAGTTCAACTTTACGGAAACTTTAAACATCCTTTTCATGAATAATAGTCAAATCCCAACAAAAATAAACCATTTCATTTGCCAAGTAACACGAGGAAAATACAACTCTACGCCTACATGTCAAATATACATGCGAGGTTAATATCATCATAGCGAAACCATAAAGTATAATCATACTCAGTACGCTCACGGTTCCTGCCACAAGTGCCCCTCACCATCTCTCACCCACACAAAACCACACTATGCACTGTACAAGTGCCTGGCACTAATGCCCTCGCCAAAGCACATTTATAACCATGTGCCTGCACTCGCTGTGAATACAAGACTAGGCAAGGGCGGATCCTTGCCCAAGCACTAATCAATATCATATAGCACAATAGTGGGCCTTGGTGCACGTGTTGCCCCTACTCAATACCACTTAACCCTATATTGGCATGTCGTACACGTCACCTCAAAATCAATACCAAACCGACTCTATGTCCCAAACTCAGTCATCAACCGCTCTAGTCTCATTTAACCACATCTCACAATACTCACTTAAACAATATTAGTCATATAAGTCATCAACAACATGTGAGTGATCATAGTAAAAATGTACTGAGACTGAGATATCATACACATATATAGTAATTCAATTGAGAGTATGTCTACAATAAAGGCAAAACAGCTCAAAACAACAAGAATGGCCTTATAATGTCTCAAACAAATAAGCACATAGCCTATAGATGATTTCTAATACGAATCATAACTCAAATAATCATACAAGTAGAGAAAACATGAATATGACGAGGTGTGATAGAAGAAGAAGTCCCATTATAGTCTAAAGTCCACCTGGATCACGAATACCCCCGTGCACGCAGACATTCACGTCACCTAACGCGTGCGTCACCCCTAACACGTCTTAAATATCATAGTTCTCGAGAATAATTATTTTTAATTCCAAGTTTAGATATATTGCTTACCTCAAAATACGAAAATCAATACTCCATAAAGTCCTTCCCACGCGAATCGGCCTCTGAGCGGCCTGAATCGAGTCAAAATAACTTAATATCATCAATAAAAGCCATCAGAGACAATTCCAGATGATAAATGTAAGATCTTGAATCAATTATGCTAATTCAACCCACGCCCGCACCCCGAACCCCGAGAATACTCAAAAATTCCAAACACCCATTCCGATAAGAGTCCAAATGAATGTGTTTCACCGAAATCCAACCTCAAATCAACCCTTAATTCATCAATTTTCATTCTCCAAAATCATAGTAAAAAATCCCCAAATTTCACCGTTAATTCACATAAAATATCAATATTTAACATTAAAATTAAGTAAGCTTAAATTACCCCTCAATTGTAGGGAAACGTGTCCCAAAAGTCGCCTTCAACCGAGCTCCACAACTCCAAATAATGAATAATGACCAAACCCTTCGACATATAAAGTATGCCTAGAGATTATGTATCTGTATTCAAAATCATCGCACCTTTGGTAGTGCATTTGCAGAAATTCCATCACATATGTGAAAGCCACTAATCTGTTCACCATCCGCTTATGTGGATCCTCCCTTTGCACTTGCGAGTCTGCTTCAGCGGACTCCTGCCGCTCCTGTGCATGCGCATCTGTGCTCCTCAGTCAGCACTGGCGGTCCCACTCTCCGCATCTGATGTCAACTAGCTAATCTGCGACCTCGCACTTGCAGCCCATGCATCGTAGGCGTGAAAGCACCATAACTCAAAAATCTCTGCAATACCAACATATCAAAAAATTATCCGAAATTAATCTGAAACACACCCGAGGCCCCTGGAACTCCATCCAACCATACTGACCAATCCAAAAACATAACATGAACGTACTCGGGGCCTCAAATAACAATATCAAAACTACGAATCACACCTCAATTCAAGCCTAATGAACTAATAAACTTTCAACTTCTAAAACACATGACGAACCACATCAAATCAACTCGAAATGACCTCAAATTTTGCATACAAGCCTTAAATGACACAACAGGCCTATTCCAACTCCTGGAACCAAAATCCAAACCTGATATCAACAAAGTCGACTCCCGGTAAAACCTATGGACCTTCAAAACCTTAAGCTTTCCAACTTTAACCAAACAGCACTAAATCAACCTATGAACCTCCAAATCCAAATCTGTAGATATGCCTAAGTCCAAAATTACCATACAAAGCTATTGGATATCATCGAAGTACCATTTCGGGGTTGTCTACACAAAAGTTAAACTCCGGTCCACTCTTCTAACCTAAGGATCCAACCTCGAGGCCAAGTGTCCCAATTCAATCTAAAACTCTCCTGAAACTAAACCAACCGACCTTGCAAGCCACAAAATAACAAATACACATAACTAAAGCATCAAATATGGGATACGGGGCTAAAATACTCAAAATAATTGATCGGATTACTACATCATTGACGTGTAGATTGTATCGCTACCATTGATTTTTATATATTTGTAAAAAGCATCATATCAACCATTAAATGACCATAAAGCTTGAAACTCATAAATTGTTTTTGTTGAGTTTGTCTTAGTCTTGATTTGATTCTGATTGGGGTATGCTCAAAGTATTAATTGAAGGTTGTGGCCAAATTTTGAGTCAATTTGAAAATGATTTTGGAGTATATTTTAAAATTGTAGGTTAAAAATGAGTCGAACTAGCGAAAAAGAAGAACTGCATCTTTTATCACACAACCCAAAACCCACCACAAGTTGTGATGACGCCCAATGCTCTGGTAGGCAAGCCAACAATTAAATAAACACATCATTAGTTAATCAAAAATGCATTTCAAAACAATTAGAGAAATAAGGAGTGGAAATCGTTCTTTTTTAAAGGAAATAAATATGTTAATATTTTAAATGTTCGAGTGAGGCTAAAATATAAATAAGGAAGTCATAAAGTAATACAACTAAGAGCATAATCTAAATCCCAAAAATCCAGTGTCACAAGTGCATTAGCATCTACTAGAACAAATACAACACTACTACAACATTTGTCTTGAACAGAAATAGACAGGGTATGGTAAATAACCAGGGTGGGGACTCCGTCTGCTGCGGATCGTAACAAGGAATGCAGCTCACCATAAAGTATCCTCAACAGCTGCTCCTATGCGTCAAACTGACAACCAAATTACCTGTCTCAGTACCTGCACAATCACTATAGAAGTGTAGTATGAGTACGTATATCAATACAAACCCTGTAAGTATCTAGCCTAACCCCGAATATGTGGTAAGGAGGGATCGATATCGACACCTACTAATGGTCCAATAAATCAAGTAAAATAAAAGAAGACAAGTATAGAGCATGGCAAGTAAAATAGTGAAGATAGTTAAAAATGATCCTCAACGGATAAGTTAACAAAAAATCCTTGAGTACCAAATATTATCGCGGATGGAATGTATATAAGGTCCATAACCACTAAAATATCACGTCTCACGTCAGATAAAATCATAGATATGTTGACTCCTTATCAAATATTACGCACGATTTTGCTGAGGCGAACGACCCGATTCCATAAGAGTGATTATATGACATCCCGGTATGGCGTACAGCCCGATCCCATAAGAATAGTGTACTCTGCAGAGGCAAATGACCTGATCCCATAGGAATATTTACTCTGCCGAGGCGAACGGCTTGATCCCATAAGAATGTGTTACATGATACTGCCGAGGCGAACGACCCGATCCCATAAGAGTGTATTACCTACTACCGCCGAGGCGAAAGGCCCGATCCCATAACAGTATTGCTGAGGCTTTCAGCCCGATCCCATTAGAATATGAAACTTTGACGAGTCACTGGACACATTCACGAATATACGTGTGAGTTATAAAATTTAAGAAACCTTTCGGACGAATACGCACAATGCGAAAGAAATCCGTAAAAAGGAAGTATAATGTCAAGCATAAATCAAATAGCTCGTCAAGTATCTAAAATAGTGTGTCTGAGACTACGTAAGTCTAGTCTTAGGCCAAATGTAATTAAGGCATTTAAACAAGAAAGAATAATTCAAATACTATAATTAAAGCATGGTGCGAGTCTAAGCTACCCGGACATGATCAGGAATTCTAGCATACACATAGACAGTTGTCAGCTCATACGTGCGTAGCACCCATCACACATAACACATACCAAACATAACACCTATGGGGTAAATCCCTCTTCACAAGGTTAGATAGGAGACGTACCTCGCTTCGAAATGTGATAATCAGCTCCAACGCCTGTCTAACATCTCAAACCAATGCCCAATGATTCGAAACTAGCCAAGGAATATCAAAACTAATCAAAATACACAAAAACCTGTACTTTATCATTTAGAAATAATTCTTAACCCTGTACGAAAAGTCAACAAAAGTCAACCTCGGGCTCGCGCGCCCGATTTCCAAATTTATGAAAAATTATATATTACCCATAACTTATACAGTCTACATCAAGACTATCATCCAATATTTTCCATGCATTGACCCTCAAATCAAGGATTTACCATTTCTTAAATTTTTGGGGCTCAAAACTTCAATTTCTCCAATCCAAACACAGATAAAATAATAAACAATGGACATAATCATGGAAAAATATCAAAATAAAGGTTTGATATTTAACCCCTGATTGAGGTGAGAACAATGCCATGAAAATCACCTCAAAAGGAGCTCTAGAACTCAAGATATGCAGAAAATACTAAAATTCTCGGTCCGCCAATTTAAAATACTGCCCAGCTAATTTTTGTACTTCGCCTTCGCATTCGGGAAGAGAAATTTTTGCATGTTCATGGGTCAACCAAGAATTCTTTCTTTGCATTTGGGGGACCTCTCTCGCATTCGCGAAGAAAAAAAGTTCGCAATCGAAACAAGTAATCTTTCCCGATACGGAAATGGGCATAACCCTCTCGTACGACCTCGGAATCCAATGATTATTGTTGCTATGTTTCTGTAATTATGAATCGGATCTAATGGTTCAATCTAAGAACAAATCAAAGGTCGTTTGCACAATATAGTACCATTTATTCCCAAAAAAATAACGTCAAAACATTTTATAAAATCATGACACAAACAAAACCCATCCAAAACTCATCAGAATCTGAGCTCGTTAAATCCACTATTTGACCGTGGTCAACTCATTTTCTTAAAATTAACTAGTATGCAACTCAATAGTCCGAATCACACTTAAACATCTCATAATGGAACTAAATTTCACACTAAAGTCCTATATGACAACACGAACCTGCCATAAGGCTTGGAATACCAAACGGAATCTGATAACAACAAAGCCGACCCTAAGTCAAACTTAGCAAATTCAAAGACCTTCAAAATATAAACTTCCGACAACAAGCGTTGAATTGCTTCCGGACAACTTGATACTCAATCCGAACATGTGCACAAGTATGATATCATCTTACGAACCTATTGGAACCTTAAAATCGAGGTTGTTTACTCAAAAGTCAAACCTTGGTTAACTCTTCCAATTTAAAGCTTCCGAATTGTGAATTATTCTTCCAAATCAACACCAAATGTCTCGAAAATTGAAACCAACCACATACATGAGTCATAATGTATAATGTGAAGCTACTTAAGGAATCAAACTACCGAACGACATGCTAAAGCTCTAAACGACCGGTCGGTCGCTACATTCTCTCCCACTTTAACATATGTTTTTGCTCGAACGTGCCAAGAATTATTCCCAAGCTGCCCAATCAATGTATAACTCATCATGCACATACTCGTGCCACCTTAATCCATAACTACCTGTCAAATTAAAAAATTCTAGAGTTCTTCCATTCGACAAGAACCATTGCCGCATTCTGAACTGATTAGCGGCATTCACCCTCCATACATACATTATACAAATCCGTTATCACTTATTCCTGGACCAACAGCCTCATCTCACCCAGTACAAGCTGCACAGGCACCATCTAGAATCCCATTCCACGTGATCCGTGTGCCAAACAAGCCACAACTCAAGTATCAACAAACAGGGAAGGCACCCAAGTACTAGAACTATCCCGCACGCGTAACACATATAACAACCAAGCAAAATTCTATGAATCTACCCCACAAAGGAGAAGTAAAACACACAAGATAAGAATAAGGAATCGTACCCAACACCTCACTGTTGAGGCATGCCACCCGATCCACACATGATAGTCCGCATGGGATTACCCATCGAGCCAAAAGTACTCACACTCACTAGACACACGTACATCAACAACAAGCACGCCAAGTGTATAAACATGACCCTGGGGAGACGGATAGCCTAAATGTGCTTACGAAAAAGGCCAAGCACACCTAAGGTGCAATAAACAACCCGGCATCCCGAGAGCCATATCGCGGACATAACACCACAGAGCATATATAGGACCACTACACACATGTGAAAATATAAACCAAGCAACATCACAACCCACATAGCATGAAAGAGTAACATATGAAATAGATCATGACATGAATAACATCCACCACGCCTGAAGACTCATCCATAGACAAATGTTATGCTGAATAAATATATCCAATATGGTGTAGCATATACATTCATATTAGGCGTACCAATGGACCTCTGAACCGATTTTGGTCATCTCAAAATAGGTCAATAGCCTTCCAAAGATCAACAATAACCATATCCATGACACATACAATCAACTTCAAATCCTGAACTAACTTTCAGCTATTAGAGCCCTTTCACTTAACTCATCCCTGATGAAAATTCACAACAAGCCACCAACTTTCTATAACTGAAGCAGACACAAATCTCAAGTCATGGACGAAACCACCATAAACTCTTCAGAAACCATCTGCACATAACTATTCCGTCGGACTAAATCCCCCTAAATATACCAAGTCACGCACACTTCCAAGCCTGCAAGCACAGCCAAGAAATACCTATTAACATTTCGAAGGAACCAATCATTTTTCTTACTCTGCTGATCCAAGCCACTTCTAAACTGACCCAACCTCTTCAGATTTCCTTTTGACTTACTTACAAAATAATAGTTCTCTTCCCAACACACAGTGAATTTCAATCAACATTGTTCTAAAGTGAACCAAAATCACAAGACCATGTCTTCTCAATACCCATAAGCCGTTTTACACCCTCTCGTGCACTCAATAGTACTTCTAACTCATACACTGTGACGACCCGGCCAGTCGTCTCATGAATTACCGCTCCGTTTTCCCCATTTGTGCTTCATTATGCTTCGTTATCCGTGTTTTATGTGATCGAGTTGAGTAGTTTGCGTTCGGAGTGGATTTGGTAACAGATGAGACACTTAGTCTCTTTTAAGAAGGTTTAAGTTAAAAAAGTCAACCGGATGTTGACTTATGAGTTAGAGGGCTCGGATGTGGGTTCCGATGGTTCGGTTAGCTTTTGGAGGTGATTTATGACTTAGGAGTGTGATCGAAATTGGTTTTGGAGGTCCGGTGTAGAATTAGGCTTGAATTGGTGGAGTTAGTATTTTGGCGATTTTCGGTTGTTAGGCGAGATTTTGATCCGAGGGTCGGAATGGAATTTCGAGAGTTGCTATAGCTTTGTATGGTGATTTTGCACTTAGGCATATATCCGGATTTGAAATTGGAAGTCCGTAGGCCAAAAACGCATTTTTGGCGATTGTTGGAAAATGGAAGATTTTTGGAAAGTTTGACCAAGGAGTTGACTTTTTGATATCAGGGTCAGAATCCAGTTCAAAAAATCTTCATAGGTCCGTTATGTCATTAATGAATTGTATGCAAAATTTGAGGTCAATCGGATTC
Organism: Nicotiana obtusifolia; assembly: GCA_002018475.1. Classification (NCBI taxonomy): domain Eukaryota; kingdom Viridiplantae; phylum Streptophyta; class Magnoliopsida; order Solanales; family Solanaceae; genus Nicotiana; species Nicotiana obtusifolia. Next base: position 179,660 of record MCJB01013360.1, on the reverse strand, counting down.
GATTTGATAGGTTTGGGCATTGAATGTAGAAGTTGGAATTTATTAGTTTCATTAGGCTTGAATTGGGGTATTATTCGTGTTTTTAGCGTTGTTGGATGTGATTTGAGGTGTCGACTAAGTCCGTAATATATTTTGGGACTTTTTGGTATATCCGGACGGGGTCCCGAATGGCTCGGGTGAGTTTTGGGTGGTTAAACGGACTATTTCATCTTTGGGAAAAAAAAATTGCAGAAAAACTGGTGCGAGTAGTCCAGTTTGGAAGCTCATATCTTGTAATCTATAAGGAATCAGAAAAATTGCAAAACATGAAAGTTGTAGCCCTTTGAATTTATTTTCCATAAATATAAACTATTTATCATTTAGACATTTGTAGAGAAAGTTATGATTGATCGAAGTTGGCTGGTAGAGCAATTTCGACAGAATTTTCTGATGCATTTTAGAAGCTCATATCTCTGAATATATAAAGAGTTATATATTGTACAACCTATCAAATGAAATATCTTCAAGTCTAGTTTCTAAGTATTCAAGCCGCTGATCATTTGGATATTTCCACAAGGAGTTATGAGTGTTTTAATAGAAGGTGTACAGCATGGGAAAATGGTAAGAGGATGTACAACCTGCACAGCGCAAGTACAACTCGATGAAGCCTGGGCAGAATGTTTTTAAGCCTTCTTGTCCCGCGATTTTGGGTATATTTTCACCCATAGTTGCTCATTTTGGAGGTTCTTGAAGGAAATTAACGAGGGATTCAAGGATAATTGATTGGAGTTAAGAATTTCGGACCTAAAACGCGTTTATATTGTGAAATCCACCTAGAAAATCATTGAAGTCTTGCTAAAAATGGAAGAAATAGGGCTTGGGATTTTGAAATTTTAATTGGGTATTTGGAGGACCAATTGGGGTCGGACTTGAGAACTTTTGATATGTACGAACTCGTTGGGAGATAAGGAACCCGTTGATGTGAAAATTTCTGAGTTTCGAGAAGTGGGCCCGGGGCTCGGGTTTTGCCAATTTCGGAATTTTTGGTATTTTTCGATTGTTTTCGCTTGGGCTTTGTCCCCTCAGCATATTGTGACATATTCGTTCTGATTTTGGATAGATTCGATGCGTGAGGAGGCCAATTCGAGGTAAGTAGTGATTGTAAATGATGTTCTGAGGGTCTGAACCCCGAATTGTACATCGTACTGGTATATTGAGGTGAGACACGTGCTCGATGATGAGCGTGGGGTCGTGTACTACTGGGGATTGTGACTTGGTCCGTCCCGATTGATGATTTTTACCGCGTATTTGACTGAAACTTATTTGTTATCATCATGATTTGGGCTTATTGCCATATTTGGGCTTCGTGCCAATTATTTGAACCCTTCGGGGATTTTTATCACTGTTTCCTCACTATTTTGACTTATTGCTTGAACTCAGTCATGCTGTTTTCCAGTATTTTACAACTCAACCACTTTTACTCAGTTTTGAGACCTAAATAATATTTCAAGGATGTTTTGGGCTGAGAACTACTGTTTTACTATGCCCGAGGGGCTTGTGATAATTTTCTGACTGAGTGCGGCCGTGGGCCAGATGTAAGGATATACTGAGTGATATGAGGCCGAGGGCTTAAGATACTTTATATGCCACGAGGTGGCTTGTGACTAATATGAGGCCAAGAGCCTGAGATACTTTATATACGCCACGAGGTGGCTTAACTGATATGAGGCCGAGGGCCTAGATTTGATGCCACGAGGTGGCTTGATATTGCGCTTGGGCCGTAAGGGGCCCTTCCCGGAGTCTGTACACCCCCAGTGAGCGCGGGTACCCATTGTGATGTGAGATATAGCCCGAGGGGCTGATACCGTTCCATGTAATAGCCTGAGGGGCTGGTATTGTTCTAAGATTTGAGCCCGAGGGGCTGGTACTGTTCTGCGATATTTCCCGAGGGGCGAAATTGTTGATAAGTAGATTTTACTTGATTTCTCACTGATTTACTGTTTTCAAATGATGTTTTATTGCTTCCTTATAGAATGCCTTGTGCTTTACATGCTTTCTTACTTTCAGTCGTTATTTATATTAATTACTCACTGGGTCGGAGTACTCACATTACTCCCTGCACCATGTTTGTAGATTCAGGCGTTGTTGGTTCCGCTTCGGAGTGTCGACTCCTCCCGTCCAGGCGGTGATTCAGAGACTAGGAGGTAGTTGTTGGCGTCCGCAGCCCCGTATCTCCCTTATCTTATCATTTCCATGTTTTTCAAACAGTTATGCCAGATATTGTATTTAGTAGACTTGTATCAGGATTCATAGTTGCTCATGACTTGTGACACCTCGGTTTGGGCTGTGTCGGGAAGGTTTCTATTATGGTTAGCTATATTTCCGCGAATTGTTGCTATTAAATCATGCTTATATTGTTTTCATGTTAAATAACTGCTTAAAATAAGATTTTTGTTAAATTGGTTGGCCTTGTCTTCAAGAGAGGCGCCATCATGATCGGGTTCGAGGTTAGGGTCGTGATAAGTTGGTATCAGAACCTAGGTTACATAGTTCTCGCGAGTCATGAGCGTGTTTAGTAGAGTCTCGTGGATCGGTATGGAGACGTCTGTATTTATCCTCGAGAGGCTGCAGAACCTTTTAGGAAAAACTTCATATTATTGAAATTCTTGTCGTGCGAGCTTGTTGATCTGAGCACTAAACTTTTGTTATCCCGTCCTCTCACAGATGGTGAAGACGCGAGCTATCGGACGAGGTGGACGAACACCAGTGCCACCCACTGAGGCCACCAGAGGCCGTGGACGCGGTCATGGTCGTGGCAGAGGCAGAGCAGCAAGGGCAGCACCTGTTGATTCACCAGCTGCCCTGATGTGCCGGAGAATTTCGGTACTTTTTGACACTAATTGCTTAGATTTTAGCTTGTTTTAAATGCAATTTCCCTCTGTACTTAGGTAATTTTAGTATTTTTGCAGTGTATGAGGTTTAAGGACCTAAGAGCATAGAAAAGAGTTCAAAAAGCCACAAAAAGACAAGAACAGAGCACAAAGGCATCGCAGATATGGAAATGCTATCGCACAACCCACATGCGAGCCGCATATTTTACACCAAGATCGTAGATCAAGACAGACTTCTGGGCAAATTTCAACGTCAAAAATGCGGTCTCATCTGCGATCGCATAACCTGTTTGCGAGCTGCATATTGCATACCGAGATCGCATTTCTACAATGCGGACCGCAAACCATGAATGCAGTGAAGGAGAAACTAGGGTTACAATCTGCAATAGCCATGTCAAAAATACGGACCGCATGTCTGTTATGCGACAGAAATGCGGTCGCACATTCCTTTCTTTTGGAAGCTTTTGGGTCAAGAATCTTTCACTTTGTAAGCTTTATGACATTTAATATTCTCTTGTTTTCAGATTTTAGTATGAGTAGCTAACTTAAATACTAAGGTTGTGGACCCTAAATGGGTGTTATGTTAATGGGTGTTTAACATTGAATATATATATAACGGTTGGTTGATATTTATTTACTTCTCATTCTTCATTTATTGTTGGTGGTTGCAAACACTAACAAGCGCCGTTAAATTCTATCTTTGCTTGGGAAAGTGGGGTAAAATTTGGTAGAAGTAAATATCAAAGACTCAAGGCTTTAAATCTTGTTTAATAAAATCGCTTAGGAATAAGTGGGTTTTATTTGGCATAAATTGATTTTTCTTAATTGTTACTCTTTTATATTTGGAAAAATCATAAAGAGTAAATATTACCTAACTATTGGAAAATATTGGGTAGTCACTTAGACATCATTTGCATATCAAAAAGAACCTTCTATTAGAAATATATCATATTGACACCGATAGCATTACACTTCATTAATGGGGACACAACCTGGTTTCTTTAATCAAATTATTTACATTCTCAATATTTTGATTAACCTTTATCTAAAACCAAACTCAGTTCATACTCTTGTTACGGTTAACTAGGTAGAATTACGACTGTAGTCGAGTAACACACTAGTCAAGTAACCTCTTCACACCTATTCCCTGTGGGATTCGACCACAACCTTGTTGGGTTATTATGTTTGACATCGACCGCTTTACACTATTCATTAAAGTGTAATTTGAGCGTATCAAATTTTGGCGTCGTTGCCGGGGAATACGTTTTGAAATTACTAATTAGTGTGTGCTTTACTATACGTTTTATTCTACTCTATCACACTTTGCTTTCTTTGCTTTGTGTTGATAGGAAAACATGTCCGAATATGGTGAATACGTGGAGGCAAAAATGGAAGAACAATGCCTCGGTGAAGCATTGGCAGCTATTTTGGTGAACTTTGATGGTGAGGATATTGAGGGATATATGGAATCGATAAATGCATTGGAGGGGCTTGGTTCTTACACTTATGCTCCGACAAAGCTCTCTCTCGACTTGGAGAATAGAGCCACACCTCCCGCAAAGCCTTCTATTATTGAGCCACAACAACTAGAGCTCAAACCACTTCCTCCGCACTTGAGGTATAAATTTCTTGGCTCAAATGATACTTTACCGGTAATCTTTTCTTCTTTGTTGAAAGATGTGCAGGTGGAACGAGGACATGCCGGGTTCTATAGGCATGCCATCAAGGACTTATCCAAGATTGCAAAACCTATGTGCAAACTCCTTGAGAAAGATGCCAAATATGTGTTTGACGAGAAAGGCCTCAAAGCCTTTGAGGAGTTGAAGCAAAGGCTCACCACGGCACCTATTACTGTCACACCCGATTGGTCTCTGTCTTTCGAACTCATGTGTGACGCCAGTGGTGTAGCCATTGGGGCAATGCTTGGCCAACGTCACAACAAGGTTCTTCACCCGGTCTACTATGCAAGCAAAACACTACTTGGGCACAGGTGGAGAAAAACATTTGGTGGAGCAGCTGGCTCCCAAAGATGGTCAGTACCCGACCATTGTGTGACTCCAAAGAAACACCAACTTCATCGTGCCGCGACATTAAATCAAGCGCTTCATGGGAGGCAACCCATGTGTGGTAACATTTTTTTTTTGTTCTTTAAATTTTGACTTTTTGATAGGTAGATTTACTTGAGCAATGAATTCCCCTTGTCTTTTCTTTGCCGGGTTCTTTTTCAAGGGTGTAATAGTAGAACCAGGAAAGTAGAATGAAACATGTTGACCGGGTTGGTGTAATTGTCCAGTCTCAAGCATGTGTATCTGTACATAGCCGATACCCTTTAAAAAAAAAAAAAAATATCAACTGTGTGAACTTGAGGCTCACTTTGTGACTCTACATCTACCTAGAGTTATGCATGTATATATGATGAAAGCTTTGAGTTGCCAAATGTTGACTCAAGGGCTTTAAACTATGTGAACCAAACAGTTCGTGTGCCATGTGTGTGAGTTCTTTGTGTAGATAATTCTTGTGTTTGCTTCTGCCATCTAGAACTTTCCCGGTGGGTTTTTTGATGCTTATAATAATACACTTGGTTGGAGGGATGATCTTAGGTATTCTTTGTTTTATTTGCGAAACCTCTTTAGCCTTTCATGCCTACCATTGCATAAATAATATTACTAGTACCCTATTCAAGCCTTTAACCTTTTTTTTGGCCACCTCACTACAAATCTTTCCCTTTTGTAAAATAATTACCTCTTTTGAGCCCGTTCCTCCTTGAACATTAAGAATTAGGCTAAAAGCCTAAGTTGGGGGTGTGGTGTTATAGTAGAAGTGGGTAAGGTTGTACATTGAATGTAGGAGCATATACCTCAAAGTGTTCATATGAAATTATGCAAGCTTCAAAAAATTAAAAAAAAGAATAATTAAAAAAAAGAATGAAAAAAAAGGTGTGTATATATATATATATATATATATATATATATATATATATATATATATATA
>MCJB01013360.1:159198-173504 GCA_002018475.1 Nicotiana obtusifolia | reverse complement strand
TGTGTATATATATATATATATATATATATAAAAAAAATGGTGTATATATATATAATTATGGAGCCTTGAAGAAAATTAGAGAGGTATTTAAGGTGGTTCCATATTGGGAACTAGATGCCAATGTGGCTATGGGGTTTGAAAAGAAACAAAGTGCAAAAAGAAAAGAAATTGTGATTAGTGTTCAAGGAGGGTGTAGTCACTTATATCTAAATGCTTATCCGACCCTTCCCTAAACCTACATTACAAGCCTAAAAAGTCCTTATGGGATCTCCAACCGAGCGTTCTTAGAATTAAGCGACGAATTAAAATAAGGGCAAGCCTATGGTATGGTATGTTGTAACACTTGAAACTCTTTTCTGAGAGTGAGTGTATTTTGTGACTTAGTCCCTTTTTGTTGTCATTTTAAATATTGTGATTTTGGGACTTTCTTTCTAGTGAGGACACATGAACTGTGAGGTTGAACAAAAGTTGAGTTTTTGAGTAAAACGCAAGTGCACTCAGCTGAGGGTAGCATTTTGTCACGTTGTCTGAGGCTCAAAGTTCACAAGTTGATTAGTTTTCCTTGTATATATCGATGGTTCAGGAAGGGCAAAACACTCGAAGATGCATGCTTGATATACTAACAACAAACCCCGTCCATGGTCACTATTGTTTCATGTCTTGTAGATGGAGACTAGAATAGGATAGTGTCATCTTAGTTGCTTGAGGAAAAGCAAAAGGTTAAGTTAGGGGTGTTGATGTGCCGGAGAATTTCGGCACTTTTTGACACTAATTGCTTAGATTTTAGCTTGTTTTAAATGCAATTTCCCTCTGTACTTAGGTAATTTTAGTATTTTTGCAGTGTATGAGGTTTAAGGACCTAAGAGCATAGAAAAGAGTTCAAAAAGCCACAAAAAGACAAGAAAAGAGCAAAAAGGCATCGCAGATGTGGAAATGCTATCGCACAACCCACATGCGAGCCGCATATTTTACACCAAGATCGTAGATCAAGACAAACTTCTGGGCAAATTTCAACGTCAAAAATGCGGTCTCATCTGCGATCGCATAACCTGTTTGCGAGCCGCATATTGCACACCGAGATTGCAGACCAAAACAGAATCGTGGGAAAAGTTCAACGTCAAAAATGCAGTTCGTCTGCGATCGCATAACGTGTTTGCGAGCCGCATAAGTCACTGCAAATCAAACATAATGTCTACTGAAGGAAGAAAATGCGATGCAAGATGCATCTCTACAATGTGGACCGCAAACCATGAATGCAGTGAAGGCGGAACTATGGTTACAATCTGCAATAGCCATGTCAAAAATGCGGACCGCATGTCTGTTATGCGACAGAAATGCGGTCGCACATTCAACTTCAAGGCAGATTGGTCCGATTTTTGTCTCGATTTTTGTCCCTCTATAAGTAGATTTATTAGGGTTTTGTAGGCTGTATCTTGTCAGACTTTGAAGCTACAATACAAGGCACTAAAATTCCTTTCTTTTGGAAGCTTTTGGGTCAATAATCTTTCACTTTGTAAGCTTTATGACATTTAATATTCTCTTGTTTTCAGATTTTAGTATGAGTAGCTAACTTAAATACTAAGGTTGTGGACCCTAAATAGGTGTTATGTTAATGGGTGTTTAACATTGAATATATATATAACGGTTGGTTGATATTTATTTACTTCTCATTCTTCATTTATTGTTGGTGGTTGCAAACACTAACAAGCGCCGTTAAATTCTATCTTTGCTTGGGAAAGTGGGGTAAAATTTGGTAGAAGTAAATATCAAAGACTCAAGGCTTTAAATCTTGTTTAATAAAATCGCTTAGGAATAAGTGGGTTTTATTTGGCATAAATTGATTTTTCTTAATTGTTAATCTTTTATATTTGGAAAAATCATAAAGAGTAAATATTACCTAACTATTGGAAAATATTGGGTAGTCACTTAGACATCATTTGCATATCAAAAAGAACCTTCTATTAGAAATATATCATATTGACACCGATAGCATTACACTTCATTAAAGGGGACACAACCTGGTTTCTTTAATCAAATTATTTACATTCTCAATATTTTGATTAACCTTTATCTAAAACCAAACTCAGTTCATACTCTTGTTACGGTTAACTAGGTAGAATTACGACTGTAGTCGAGTAACACACTAGTCAAGTAACTTCTTCACACCTATTCCCTGTGGGATTCGACCACAACCTTGTTGGGTTATTATGTTTGACATCGACCGCTTTACACTATTCATTAAAGTGTAATTTGAGCGTATCACGCCCAGCTCAGGATCAGGCTTCAGCAGCACCAGTTCAGGAACCAGCTGTGGCCATCGTGATTCCGGGTCTTCAGGAGGCCTTGGCTCAGATCTTATCCGTTTGCACTGGCTTGGCTCAGGCAGTTTCAGCCACCACAGCAGCAGCTACTTCACAGGCCGGGGGAGGCAATCAGACCCCCGCTGCTCGTACACCTGAGCGGGTAGTGCAGGGACTTCGAACGCCGGGGGCACCTCTAGCCCAGCCGGTTGCACCAGCCTAGGTGTTCATGGTACCAATTATGCCGGATGATGAGCAGCGTCGTCTTGAGAGGTTTGGTAGACTCCAAACTCCGTCATTTAGTGATTCTGAGGGCGAGGATTCCCAGGGTTTTCTTGATAAGTGTCAGCGGATGCTCCGTACAGCAGGGATTCTCGAGTCTAGTGGTGTGGAATTTACCACCTTTCAGTTTTCTAGAGCAGCCTTAACTTGCTGGGAGGCGTATGAGAGGCGTAGGCCGGTTGGTACAGCGCCCCTTACTAGGCAGCAGTTCTTCGCTCTTTTCTTGGAGAAGTGTGTGCCGTAGTCCCGCAGAGAAGAGCTGCATAGACAGTTCGAGTGGTTGCGACAGGGGGGATATGACTGTGTCACAGTATGAGTCGAGGTTTTCTTAGTTGGCTCATCATGCCGTCTGGATGGTTCTGACATATCATGAGAGAATCAGGAGATTTGTTGATGGCCTTAACTATCATCTCTGTATTCTTGGTTGATATCGCTCGCCAGATTGAGACGGTTCATCTTCAGGAGCGAGAGGAGAGGGAGGCCAAGTGGCCTCGAGGATCGGGCAGTTATAGTGGTACTCCTTCGAGGGGCAGTTTCAGCATGGTAGAGATCGTTCTTTCAGGCCTGCTCAGTCAGCCCGTCCAGAGTATCGCGGGGCATCTTCAGGTCGTGGTTATCATGGGTCGCAGTAGGGCCAGTCATCACTCAGTGCCCTTCTAGCTCAGAGTTCAGCTCGTGCTCTGTCAGCCCAGGTTTCTTCTATGCCGAGTGCATCTGCTAGACACTCCGGTGCGAGGGGTTCCCTTCAGCCCTGGGAGCTGTTATGAGTGTGGCGAGATGGGCCACATGTGGAGGCAGTGTCCTCATCGTGGTGCAAGTTCATCTCAGCAGAGGGGTTAGCCCTCGACTTCTGCTGCAGTTACTTTACCACCCGCCCAGCCAGCTAGGGGTGGAGGTCAGGCAACCACGGGTCGCCCCAGAGGGGGAGGTCGATCAGGCGGTGGCCAGGATCGTTTCTATGCTATTCCAGGCAGGACAAATGTCATTGCTTCAGATGCTGTCATTACAGGTATTGTTTCAGTCTGCCACAAAGATGCCTTTGTATTACTTGATCTTGGTTCCACCTATTCTTATGTGTCCTCATATTTTGCTCATTATTTGGGTACGCCCCGAGAGTTTCTTGCTTTACCTGTTCATGTGTCTACCCCGATGGGCGATACTATTATTGTAGACCATGTGTACTGGTCATGTGTGGTGACTATTGAGGGTCTGAAGACACGAGTGGACCTATTGCTATTGAGCATGGTGGATTTTGATGTCATTTTTGGCATGAATTGGTTATCTCTCTGTCGTGATATTCTAGACTGTCATGCTAAGACAGTCACTTTGGCTATTCCGGGTGTACCGCGGATCAAGTGGCGTGGTGTGATTGACTATGTTCCTAGTAGAGTGATATCGTTTTTGAAGGCCCAGCGCATGGTTGGGAAGGGTTTCCTTTCATATCTAGCGTTTGTGAGGGATGTTGGAGCTGAGACTCCTAGCATTGATTCTATTCCAGTTGTGAGGGATTTTCCCGATGTACTTCCTGCGGACCTGCCGGGCGTGCGACCGGACAGGGATATCGATTTTGGTATTGACCTGGTGCTGGGCACTCAGCCCATTTCTATTTCGCCTTATCGTATGGCACCAGCAATGTTGAAAGAATTGAAGGAGCAGCTTCAAGACCTCCTAGATAAGGGGTTCATTCGGCCTAGTGTGTCACCTTGGGTGCGCCGGTTCTGTTTGTGAAGAAGAAGGATGGCACAATGAGAATGTGCATCGATTATAGGAAATTGAACAAGGTAACAATTAAGAACAAGTATCCTTTGCCTCGCATTGATGATTTATTTTAGCAGCTTCAGGGAGCGCGAGTGTTCTCCAAGATTGATCTCCGTTCGGGTTATCACCAGTTGAAGATCAGGGATTCAGATATTCATAAGACTGCTTTCAGGACTAGATATGGTCACTATGAGTTTCTTGTTATGTCTTTCAGGCTAGCCAATGCCTCAGCAGTGTTCATGCATTTGATGAACAGTGTATTTCGACCTTATCTAGATTCGTTCGTTATTGTATTCATTGATGATATTCTGGTGTACTCGCGTAGTAGGAGGAGCACGCGGAGCATTTTCGAGTTGTATTGCAGAGATTGAGGGAGGAGAAGCTTTATGCAAAATTCTCTAAGTGTGAGTATTGGCTCGGTTTAGTGGCTTTCTTGGGGCACATAGTGTCCACTGAGGGTATTCAGGTTGATCCAAAGAAGATAGAGGCGGTTCAGAGTTGGCCTAGACCGTCGTCAACCACAGAGATTCGTAGCTTTCTTGGGTTGGCAGGCTATTATCGCTAGTTTGCTCAGGGATTCTCATCCATTGCATCGCCCTTGACCAAATTGACTCAGAAGGGTGCTCCATTTGTATGGTCGGACGAGTGTGAGGAGAGCTTTCAGAAGCTCAAGATAGCCTTGACCACAGCTCCAGTATTGGTTTTGCCATCAGCTTCAAGATCATATACCGTGTATTTTAATGCTTTGAGAGTTGGGATTGGTTGTGTATTGATGCAGGAGGGTAGAGTTATTGCTTATGCATCTCGTCAGTTGAAGCCCCATGAGAAGAACTACCCCGTTCATGATTTGGAGCTGGCTGCCACAGTTCATGCATTGAAGATTTGGAGGCATTGCTTGTATGGCGTATCTTGTGAGGTGTTTACTGATCATTGCAGCCTTCAGCATTTGTTCAAGCAAAAGGATCTTAATTTGAGGCAGCGGAGATGGTTGGAGTTGCTCAAGGATTATGATATCACTATATTGTACCATCCGGGAAAGGCCAACGTGGTGGCCGATGCTTTGAACCGAAAGGCAGTGAGTATGGGGAGTTTGGCATATATTCCAGTTTGGGAGAGACCCCTTGCAGTTGATGTTCAATCCTTGGCCAATCGGTTTGTGAGATTAGATATTTCGGAACCTAGTCGGGTGTTGGCTTGTGTGGTTTCTCGGTCTTCCTTATATGATCGCATTAGAGGGTGCCAGTATGATGATCCGCATTTGCTTGTCCTTAGGGACAGATTTCAGCATAATGATGCCAAAGATGTGACTATCGGCGATGATGGAGTGTTGAGGATGCATGGCCGGATTTGTGTGACCAATGTGGATGGGCTTTGGGAGTCGATTCTAGAGGAGGCCCATAGCTCGCGGTATTCCATTCATCCGGGTGCTGCGAAGATGTATCAGGACTTGAGACAGCACTATTGGCGGAGAAGAATGAAGAAAGATATCGTAGGATTTGTAGCTTGGTGTCTCAACTGTCAGCAGGTAAAATATGAGCATCAGAGACCAGGTGGCTTGCTTCAGCAGATGGCTATTCCCGAGTGGAAGTGAGAGCAGATCACTATGGACTTTGTTGTTGGGCTTCCACGGGCTTTGAAGAAGTTCGATACTATTTGGGTGATTGTGGATCGGCTGACCAAGTGCGCGCACTTTATTCCTGTGTGTACTACCTATTCTTCAGAGCGGTTGGCAGGGATTTATATCCGGGAGATTGTTCGGTTGCATGGTGTCCTAGTTTCTATCATTTTAGATAGAGGTACTCAGTTTACTTTGCAGTTTTGGAGAGTCGTGCAGAGAGAGTTGGGTACTCAGGTGGAGTTGAGCACAACTTTTCATCCTCAGACGGATAGGCAGTCCGAGGGTACTATTCAGATATTGGAGGACATGTTGCGTGCATGTGTTATTGATTTCCGAGGTTCATGGGATGAGTTTCTACCGCTTGCAGGGTTTGCTTATAACAACAGCTACCAGTCGAGTATTCAGATGGCTCCGTATGAGGCTTTGTATGGGAGGCTGTGTAGATCTCTAGTTGGTTGGTTCGAGCCCGGCAAGGCTGGGCTATCGGGAACTGATTTGGTTCAGGATGCTCTAGAGAAGGTGAAATTGATTCAGGAGAGGCTTCGTACAGCGTAGTCGAGGCAAAAGAGTTATGCTGATAGGAAGGTTCGAGATGTGTCCGACATGGTTGGTGAGAAGGTCTTGCTGAAGGTTTCACCTATGAAGGGTGTTATGAGATTCGGGAAGAAAGGGAAATTGAGTCCTCGGTTCATTGGGCCGTTTGAGGTGCTCCGGAGGATTGGGGAGGTGGCTTATGAGCTTGCTTTGCCACCCAGCTTATCGAGTGTGCACCCGGTATTTCACAGAGGAGCATCAAAATCTTAGTCACGACCTTCGCCTAAATCAATAATGCAAAATGTAATGAATATCCATCAAATTCCTTGCTCGAGTTACCCATGATGTCCTCTTCCTCAGTCATAACTAATCTACCAAAGTACAAAAATCCAGAAACTACAAAGACACTTGACCATGTGACCTAATCATCGATGGTAGACTCCCCGACTTAGCTTTAAACCCACAACTATATAACCCAAGGATCCACAATGACTTCCTCTCCTTCGTTACCTCGTTCTCGCACTGTTACTCAACTAAATCCCTCATAAGCGCATGTTTATCTAATAATAAGACATCCCGAGTTATCATCCCCAAATGCACACTCAACCTCCTGATTATAGTACATGCACCCCCATTGGATATAAGGTAGAATTCTTCATATCAACTTCATCAAAAATCATGCAACCCATAGCCTTCTCACAAGAAATAGTTCACATGTGTAACCTCATATCGACATCTAGGGTCTACATTTACATGGTTATAACCACTATGAAATCAATTAATCCTCCTGACTCCACACTCGTTTACCTGCTGTAAGAGTCGGTTCATTCTATTAACATCAACTGAACGTCAAACAACACGTTCATATCTCGAGACCATATTGCATCCCAAAATGATAATCATGCATTCGCATTTGCTCTACATCCTAAAAAACTACTACGAAAGCCATCAGCTCAAATGACATACACATACTTGGTCACTTGCCCACCATGACCCCAAACACACTAACCTTTCTCAAGCATGTTTATACCCTACCACAAAATCCATATGATACGCTACCACTTCACCTCCTGTCTTGCTAGCTTCAAAAGAAACCTACTCGATCTTTACTGCTCATACTTGACCTACTAACAACCCAACCACCACGAGACATATCCCACCATGTCTTTTCTCATGCTCCACCACAAATAAAGTTGCCCCAAATCGCGATCCATCTCCATAGAACCCGGACGAATAAAATGTCGTCAACGCTAGAAACACTGATTCGACCCTGAAATCGCAACACACTGTCATCTCCAATAACCGCTTCTTAATAACCACTTCTCAACACCGTGCCCTAGGGATAAACAAATGAGAACCACCATACTGACGAGCCTTATTGCACTCAATTTTGAAATACACAATCCCGCAACTTCGTCAACCAAGGCCTGAACATTCGTAGCCTTTCCTGCACTAGAACGAATACCAAACTCCACAATCATGAACCGAGTAATCCTCATCCCCAATCATTCACTACCATAACATAAAGATAAACACCTTACCATTTACACCAGCACCGCATAATAACAATGTGACAAATATCACAATACACCGTGCAAAGCCCTGAATCCGTGGGCAACACCAATACTGGACTAAAATGACCGGACACCCTCCCACGAGGTAATGATAATAGTCTGCCCTCATAAAAAAGGGAAAAACATCCCTCACACATATGTAGTACCACCACAACTCCTCGATTCCCAATAGATATCACGTACTCAATAACGTGTTGGAATGATCAGAAAAAATTGAAGACATAAGCTTTAACTGAAATCAAGTCGCATGACAAGGTTTCAAGAAAAGGGAAGTTCCCATAACATCCTTGTAGCCTCTCGAAGATAAGTACAGGCCTCTCCGTACCGATTCACAAGATTCGTGAGACCTAAGTTAACCTAATGCTCTAATACCAAATGTCACGACCCAAAACCCACCGTAGGTCGTGATGGCGTCCAACACTCTGTTAGGCAAGCCAAAAATTAAATCAACACATCATCAATTAATTTAAACTTCATTTGAAAAAAATAAAGAAATAAGGAGTGGAAATGGTTCGTTTTTAAAGAAAATATAGATGTTATTATATTAAATGTTCGAATGAGGCAAAAATATAACAAGGAAATCATAGTGGAATACAACCAAGAGCAAAATAAAAATTCCTCAAACCTAGTGTTACAAGTGCATGACAATCTACTAGAACAAATACAACACTACTACAAATGACCACCGAACTACCTATCTCAGTACCTGCAGAATCAGTGCAGAAGTACATAAATCAACACGTATCCAGTAAGTATCTAGCCTAACCCCGAAGAAGTAGTAACGAGGGGTCGACATCGACACCTACTTATGGTACAAATAATAAAGTACAACAAAAGTAGACAGGTATGGAGCATGTCAAGTAAAACAGTGAAGACCTATATATGTATGTATATATATATACATAAAAATGATCCTCAAAGGATGAGTAAACACAAAATACGTAAGTACCGATTATTACCACGAGTGGAATGTATGTCAGTTCAATAACCATTAAAATATCACGTCTCAAGTTAGATAAATCATAGATACTCTGCATCGGCCCGATCCCATAAGAGTGATGGTAAGACATCTCGCTATGTCGTACAACCCGATCCCATAAGAGTAGTGTTCTTTGCCCAGGCGAATGGCCCGATCCCATAAGAATATGTGCTCTGCCGAGGCAAACGACTCGAACCCTAAAGAGTTTTTGACATGATACTACCGAGGCGAACGACCCCATCCCATAAGAGTATATTACATAATACCGCCGAGGCGAACAACATGATCCCTTAAGAGTATTATTAAGGTGTTTAGCCCGATCCCATTAATTTATGAAACTTTGATGGGTCACTGGCCCCACTCACGAATATATGTGTGAGTTATAAAATTAAAGAAAATTTTTGGACGAATACGCACAACATGGAAGAAATCCATAAGAAGGAAGTGTCATGTACGCCTCACCCTAAATAGCTCGTAAAGTTTCTAAAATAGTGATTCTGATACTTACACAAGTTTAGTCTTAGGCCAAAATGAAATTAAGGCATTTCAATATGTAAGAATAACACAAATATTACAATTAAAGTATGGAACGAGTCTAAGTCTACCCGGAAAATAATCAGGAATTCTAGCATATGCACGGACACTCTTCCCCTCATACGTACGTAGCTCCCATAACATGTAGCATATAAAATGGCACCTATGGGGTAATATTCCTCTCAAAAGGTTAGACAGGAGACAGACCTCGCTCCAAGATGCGATAATCGGCTCTAATGCCTCTCTAACACCTCAGACCAATGCCAAACGTTTCGAAACAGTTTAAAGAACATGCAAAACAATCAAAACACACTCAAGAACCTATAATTTTATCATTTAGAAACAATTCTCAACCCCGCGCGAAAGGTCAACAAACGTCAACCATGGGCTCGCGCATCATGATTTCAAAAATTATCGTCTATATTAAGAAAATCATCTAATTTCGTCTATGAATTGACCTTCAAATCAAAGATTTACCATTTCTCAAATTTTTGGGTCTCAAACCCTAATTTCTACAATCCAAATGCGGATAAAAATAATAAGCAACAGAAATACTCATGGTAAAACATCAAAATAAGTTAGATATCTACCCCCTTGTTGAGACGAGAACAACACCAGAAAAATCGCCTCAAACAGAGCTCTAGAACGCAAGATATGCTCAAAATACTAAAATGCTCGGTCTGCCAATTTAAAACACTATCTAGGTGATTTTTGTTCTTCACGTTCGTAGGACACCTTCGCGTTCGGGAAGAGAATTTTTTTGCATTGACCGGTCAACCCTAATTCCTTCTCGCGTTTGCGGGACCTCTCTCGCGTTCGTGAAGAACAAAACTTCGCACTAGAAACTACACAATCTTTCCTGATACAAAAATGGGCATAACACTCTCTTACGACTTAAGAATTCGACGATTCTTATTGCTATGGTTCCGTAATTATGATACGGATCTAATGGTTCAATCTAATTACAAATCAAACAACCCAAACCCATCCGGAACTCATCGGAATCTAAACAAAACACGCGGACAAGTCCAAAATCATCACAAAAACTTGTTGAAGCTTTTAGATCATGAATTCAAGCTATTTATGTCCAATATTTTATCGTGGTCAACTCATTTTCTTTAGGTTAACTAATATGCAACTTAAGTGTCTGAATCACTCTTAAACGCCTCGGAATGGAACAAAATTTCACACAAAAGTTCATTATGACAATATGAACCTTCCCCAAGGCTCAGAATACCAAACAGAATCCGATAATGACAAAGTCCACTCCAAGTCAAATTAGCAAATTCAAAGACCTTCAAAATGCAAACTTCTGACATTAGGCGTTGAATTACTCCCGAACTACCCGATACTAACCCAAAGATGTGCACAAGTCTGAAATCACCTTACGAACCTATTTGAACGTTCAAATCCCGATTCCGAAGTTGTTTACTCAAAGATAAAACCCTGGTCAACTCTTCCAACTTAAAGCTTCCATATTGTGAATTATTCTTCCAAATAAACTCTAAACCTCTCGAAAATCAAAATCAACCACATACACGAGTCATCGTTTATAATGCGAAGCTACTCAAGGTCTCAAACCGCCGAACGAATGCTAAAGCTCAGAATGTCATTGGGTTGTTACATTTTATTATCAAAATGATATATTGTATGTCATTTTGGTTTAAAATATATAGGTTAACAATATACTAATAATATATTATTACAATATATAGTATAATGCAACAATATATTTTTACAATTTATTCTTTTTGCAATTTTAAGAACATTACAAATAAGTTTTTTTTTTCAATTTTTCAATGGAGTTCTCTTTTTTTTTTTTTTAAAAAAAAAACTTTCTTAAATGAGGTATTATTCATTACAGCTGTCACGATCCCAACGTCCTACTACAGGATGTCGTGATGGCACCTAGACTCTAAGACTATGTAAGCCTAACATGCATTGAGAAATAGAAGGAATGATAATAATACCTCAAATTAAACTATTAAACAATCAAAATAAAACTCAGCAGTACAACTGTCAACAACTCCCCAACACGAGAAGATGTACCTGGACTTGCACAAAAATATGCAGCAGCATAGTATGAGTACACCACAACGGTAACCAATAAGTATCAAGCCTAACCTCGGTAGAGTAGTGACGAGGCCAGGTCAAGACACCTACTAGGATAAGAAAACTAAATAGGATATAACATAGTCTAATAATAGAAAGCATGGAACTAAATGACATATAAGCAGTTCAATAATACAATCTGATAACGAAAATTTATGTAATAAAGGCAACAAGTAGTGAACAAATGATGAAACAACAATTAGTCAAACACGGACAAATACAAGTGAGACAATGAAGAAAAACAACAAGAATTGTTCGACGAACAAGCCTCTTTTAGCGTCGAATGTCCAATAAGAATTACAATTGAGGTATCGCCTCATATTCACATTTCACAACTTCAATCACAATCAGTCGTTATATCACCGCGTGAGTCTTGAACTTATTTTTTAAAATATTTTCCTGAAATAGCTACATGCGTTTTAGCCCCTTATCTCACCGCGTGGCTACAAGTAATTCCCTTACAAGAAAAACGTGTATCAAGCCCACCTTACCTCATCGCTTGCGTATCAACCCCTATCACAACACAATAACAACCCGCACCACAAGTGCCCATATGACACAACTTGTCAAAATCAACAATACAAATATTTCCATATCAAATAGTCCATGGCTCAATCACAATATGTAGAATGATCTCAAAAAGATGAATGGCGGATACTCCAAAAGGATAGATACCTCAACAATTAACAACTTCACCTCAATATGATAACGGCTTTTACAACTTTAACCACGAAATAACAACATCAAGTAAGAGTAATTCAACAATTACAGGGGTAACAAAATAATAAGTGATATAGCAACCTCAACTAAGGCATATAAGAGCAACTACAATAATAAAGGATAGAACAAGTACTAATAATGTCAAATAGAGCATGTGGGAGTAAATTTAACGATGAACGATGTAAAATGTTATAACAAGTTCAATTAAGTAAATGGGAGAAGTCTAAAAGTCCAAACCAGTCAAATACCACATATAGCCCGTGTACCCACTCGTAACCTTGTGTACACGTCTTCCACATAATACAAATAGCACAAACAACCCAAATCATAAGGGGTAGTTCCTCCACACAATGTTAGGCATGATACTTACCTCAACTAGGCCAAATCAACCATCGAATATGGCTTTTCCCCTAAAATTCACCTCCACACTACTCTAATATAAGAAAAAATGACTTATTATCATCAAACAATGCAAGAAAAACCAATTACAATAGATAATGCTTTGATATTTACACAATTCCCAAAAAGTCAACCCCTGGGGCGCTCGGTCAAAACCCATGTCCAAGGAGGGTAGATTCCGACCATCCATAACCCCACGAGTCCATATTTGTGTTTTGTTTTCAAATACGAGTCCAAATCAACTCTCAAAACCCAAATCTTCATTTTTCATATCTTCGACAAAAATCCCCAAATTTCCTCTTTGATTCTCATAAATTTATGTTAAATCTAAGATATAATCATGAAATATAGTTGAAAATTGATTATAATCAATTACCCAATGTTTGTAGATGAAATTCCCCTCTCCAAATCGCTTCCTACCGAGTCTAAGGATCTAAGATGTGAAAAATGAGACCTAAATCCCGACTTGTCTAACTTTTGCTCAGTTGCAGATGTCGCAATTGCGACACTTGGTTCTCAATTGCGAACCCCCGCAATTGCCAAGAATTTCTCGCAAATGCGGCACTGACAGTCCAAGGGAAACATCACTAATGTGATAGTGGGTTTGCAAATGCGAACCATGTCCCCATCGTAAGTTTGACAATATTCATCGTAAATGCGAACTCACCTACCCAGCCCAGACTTCACAATTGCGAACCAGGCATCGCAATTGTGATACCAGAGACCACTTGCTATGTTTGCAATTGCGATGCTGGTGCTCGCAGTTGCGACATCAGAGCCCCAGCACACCATCAAATCTTGTTTTTATTCCAATCCTTCCGAAACACGTCTGAAACTCATCTGACCCCTCAGGACTCCAAACAGAACATGCACATAATTCTAAAACATCATGCGAACTTTCCCGCGTGATCAAAACATAAAAATAACACATAGAACTATGGAGCGGACATAAAATCACATGAATTTCAAAGAAAAGTTCAAGAACCTCTAGAATTGCAACCAAGCATCTGAATCATATCAAATCAACTTCAAATAACACCAAATTTTGCAGACTAGTTCTACATAGCATAACAAACAAAATCTAAGTCCCAAAACAAAATTCCGAACGCGATAGCCAAAACTCAACCTATGGTCAAACTTGGGAATTCTTCTACACCTCAAATTGCTAACTTTCGGCAAAATAACAAAACTCAACCTACGGACCTCCGAATTCAATTTCGAGCATACGCTCAAGTCTAAAATCACGTTATGAACCTATTGGAGCCATCAATACACCGTAGTAAAGACGTTTTCACAAAAGTCAAACATTGGTCAACATAATCAACTTAGGCTTCTAAGTCCAAATCAACCCAAAACCTTCCCGTAACGAAATCAATCAACCCTGTAAGTCATAAAGCCAAAATTACACGTGTGTGAAGCATGAAATGGGGAAACGGTGCACAAATCAAAATGGTTGGTTTGTGTAAGTGGGATCGTTACATTCTCCCCCCCCCCCC
>MCJB01013360.1:25810-159178 GCA_002018475.1 Nicotiana obtusifolia | reverse complement strand
CCCCCCCCCGGCCTCTCTTGAGCTAAATGTTCTTCCTCGAATGTGCATAGGTCCATACCTGAAGTGACGAAAATGTTAGGATAACGACTGTGCATGTCGTGCTCGGTCTCTCAGGTCACCTCCTTGATTGGATGACACCTCCATTGAACCTTCACTGAAGCAATACTCTTTGACTTCAACTTTCGTACCTACCTGTCAAAGATGGCCACTGTCTCCTCAACATATGTCAAATCCTTGTCCAATTGGATAGAGCTGAATTCTAATACATGCGATGGATAAGCATAATACTTCCGGAGCATGGAAACATGGAACACCGGGTGGACCGCCGATAGGCTGGGTGTCAATGTAAGCTTGTAGGCCACCTCTCCAACTCTCTCAATGATCTCAAAAGGACAGATATACCTAGGATCAATTTGCCCTTCTTCCCACCTCATCACACCCTTCAGGGGTGAAACCCGTAGCAAAACCCTCTTTCCTACCATATATGCTACATCACGAGCCTTCTTATCAACATAGCCCTTCTGTCTAGACTGTGTTATACGAAGCCGATCCTGAATCAATTTGATTTTCTCCAAGGTATCCCAAACCAAATTGGTGCACAACAACCAAGCCTCACCCAACTCAAACCAACCAACTGGAGAATGGCACCGCCTCCCATATAGGCATCATAAGGAGCCATCTTAATACTCGATTGGTAGTTATTGTTGTAGGCGAACTCTGTATGCGGTAGAAACTGATCCCATGAACCCCCGAGATCCATAACACAGGCACACAGCATATCCTCCAAAATCCAAATAGTGCGCTCGGACTGCCAATCTGTCCGGGGGTGAAATGCTGTACTCAACTCAACCCGTGTGACTCACACTGCACGACTCTCTGGAAAATGCGATTTGAACTGTGTGCCTCAATCAGAAATAATGGACACCGGCACTCCATGGAGTCAATCTCGCAGATATAGATCGGAGTCAGCTGCTCTGACGAATAAGTAGTCACCACGAGGACAAAATGTGCCAACTTGGTCAGCCTATCCACAATCACCAATACCACGTCAAATTTCTTTAAAATCCGTGTGAGCTTAACAACAAAATCCATGGTAATATGCTCCTTTTCCACTCGAAAATCTCAAGTCTATGAAGTAAACTGCCCAGCCTCTGATGCTCGTACTTCACCCGCTGGTAGTTCAAGAACCAAGCCACATACGCCACAATATCATTCTACATGCTTCGCCTCAAATAATGCAGCCTCAAATCCTGATACATTTTATCGGCACCCGGAGGAATGGAATACCGTGAGCTGTGGGTCTCCTCAAGAATCAACTCACACAACCTATCCACATTGGGCACACTTATTTGGCCCTACATCTGCAACACCCCATCATCTCCCGTAGAACCTTCTTGGCATTGTCGTGCTGTATCGCGTCCTTAAGGACAAGAAAATGTCGTCATATTGACGCTCTCTGATGTGCTCATATAAGGAAGACCGAGAAACCACGCTGCAAATAACTCAAAGCTCCGAAATATCCAATCTCACGAACTAGTTTTCCATGGCCAAAACATCCATGAGTAGTGGCCTCTCTGCTACCGGTAGATATGCTAGACTGCCATACTCTCCGCCTTTCTACTCAAGGCAGTGGCCCCTACATTGGCCTTGCAAGGAACATATAGAATAGTGATATTATAGTCTTTTTGCAACTCTAACCACCTCCGCTGCCATAAATTATGATCTTTTGCTTGAACATATGCTGGAGACTCCGGTGGTCTGCATAGACCTCACATGGGACACCCTACAAATAGTGTCTCTAAATCATCAATACACGAACAATAGCTCCTAATTCAAATTTGGGCACTGAATAATTGTTCTCATAAGCCTTCAGCCGTTGAGATGCGTAGGCAATCACCCTGCCGTCTTACATCAACACCGTGCCAGGACCAATATATGACTCAGCACAATACATAGTATAAGACCCCAAGCTTGTAGTCAACACCATCATTGGGGTTGTAGTCAATGAAATCTGGAGCTTTTGAAAGCTCGCCTCACACTCCTCGAACCATCTGAAAGGAGAACCCTTTTGGGTCAATCTAGTCAAAGGTGCAGTAATGGACGAGAACCCTCTAAGTAACAACGCTAATATCCGACCAAACAAAGGAAACTATGAATCTCAGTAGCTGAAGATGGCCAGAGCCAACTCTGAACTACCTTAATTTTCTTCGGATCTACCTTAATCCCCTCACTAGACACCACATGATCCAAAAACAGCATTTAATCAAGCCAGAATTCACACTTGGAGAATGTTGCACATTAATTCTTCTCCCTTAAGGTGTGGAGTATGATACTCAAATCCTGCTCATAATCCTCCCAACTGCGAGAATATACCACGACGTCATCAATAAACACAATGACAAGTGAGTCCAGATATGGCTAGAATACATTGTTCATCAGATGCATGAATGTTGCTCGGGCATTGGTCAGCCCAAATGAAATCACGAGGAACTCGTAATGACCATACCGAGTCCTGAAAGTAGTCTTCGAGATATTCGAATCTCAAATCTTCAGCTGGTAATACCCTGACCATAGATTAATCTTTGAGAACACTCTGGCACCTTGAAGCTGGTCAAATAAGTCATTAATGCGCGGTAATGGGTACCTGATCTTCACTGTAACCTTGTTCAACTACCTATAATTAATTCACATACGCATTGAGCAATCCTAATTATTTACAAACAAAATCGGAGCACCCCAAGGTGACAAACTAGGCTAGATGAAACCCTTATCAAGCAATTCTTGTAGCTGTTTCTTTAACTCCTTCAGCTTCGCCGGTGCCATACGATATGGTGGAATAGAAATGGGCTGAGTGCCTGATACTAGGTCAATACCAAAATTGATGTCTCTGTTGGGTGGCATGCCCGATAAGTCTACTGAAAACACATTAGGGAAAACACTCACTACCAAAACTGACTTAACAGTAGGAGTATCAGTACTAACATCCCTCACAAAGGCTAGATATGCCTCACACCTCTTCTCAACAATCCGATGTGCCGTACGGAAGGACAGAACGCGACTAGGAATATAATCCAGTATGCCCCTCCACTCCAACCGTGGAAAACCTAGCGTAGCCGATGTCACAGTCTTGGCGTGAAAATATAGAATAGTATGATAGGGTGACAACCAGTTAATACCCAAGATCGATACACACGGTCCATAGTAATAGAAACTCCAACAAGCGTGGACACATATACAGGAGAACACAAAGAATCACGAGATATATCCAAATACGGAGTAAAGTAAGATGACACAAATAAATAAGTGGATCCCCGATTAAATAAGACTAATGCCTCCCTATGACAAACTAGAACCATACATATGACGACAATCGATGCAACTATCCACGTCTTACCAGGGAAAGCATAAAAACGAGCCTGACCTCCCCCCCTCCCGGAGGGTGACCTATATCGGCCTGACCTCCCAAGTATGTGGGGCAGGTGAAGTGGCAGCTAGAGTAGAAACCATGGCCTATGAACCCTGTGGACCCTGTGGAATCCATTGAGCCTGGGTATTCTACGCAGGTGCACCCCTCCTGAGTCTGGAGCAGTCCCCGTCATAAGTCTAGTATCACCACACTCAAAGCAAGCTCTCGATGGGCGTGGCTGCTGAAACTGACCCTCGCCTGGTCGGCTAGACTGGCCGCTAAAGGCAGCCAGTGCAGGAGGTGCACTAGAAAGTGACTGAGCAAAAAGGGAAACCTGGGACCCCGGAATAGCGGGAACACCACTACTAGCTGCAAGTGCTGAATGAACTGGGCAGCTGACATAGCATCTGCCATGACGGGCTGCAATTGGAGCATGGGCACCACTAAATATTCTAGAATCTCGAAGCCTCGTGGCCTTCCTGTCCTCCCTTTTACGGCCCCGTATTGTCACGACCCAAGCCGGAGGGCCGCGACTGGCACCGGACCCTACTCAACGGGCATCGGCGTACCCTTCATCTAACTTTCCTTATTATCTATAAGGCTTGTCATATGCATATAATCTCGAACAATAATTATAATGAACCGAGATGTCATGCCATGATACAAACATACTTATATACATAATATGGCCCATAAGGCTGCAATGCAAAACCCTAAAATAAAATATATACGTTTGCCGACAAGGCAATTCAACTGTACATAAGCCAACCCATTACTTGTCTATGCATAAATTGACACTTGTCTATGAGCCTCTACAAAAACGTACATAATGCAACCTACGTCGGAACAGGGCCCCGACGTGCCCATAATGCCTACAACAAAATGCATACCAAGACTGTGGCAAGTCCGAAGGATGGATCTCGCCAATATCTGCTGAACTGGGTAGCCTACTGTTGTGGGGAAGCCTCGTCTATCTGTCTGCCTGGACCTGCAGCACGACATGCAGCATCCACAATAAAGGACGTCAGTACGGATAATGTACTGAGTATGTAAGACAGGAAACATAATGTAAGAACAATGATAAGCATCAGGGTAAGAGACATACAACCTGTACCATCTGAATGCCTCTGAGGGCGACTAACCATGTCATGCCTGACATGCATATGCATATACATATATTTATATCCTTTTGAAAATCATCATATACATATATACGCCTCTGTGGGCCTCATCATCATCTCATACATATGCCTCTGTGGGCCTCCTCATCATCATACCCAACTGATCAGTGGTTGCACAATAGGTGCCATACCCGGCCGACTATAGCGCGGCTCGGTAGAGTAACATAGCTGTCGACTATAGCGCGACTAAGTAGAGTAAAACATATACATATGTATAGTTGCACAATAGGTGCCATACCCGGCCGACTATAGCGCGGCTCGGTAGAGTAAAATAGATAATGCATGCTGGACTTATAAGATTCATACTACCATGGTGAAATAATAACATATCAATCCTCCCATAAGAGGGGAAACAATATACGTACTGCTACCTTCTAAGAGTAGAGTATCTTTGGGGTTCGTTCATTGCATTGTGTACAGTTAGAGGCGTGCAAAAGAAGGAAAAGGATAGTCTCACATACCTTGCAATACTTTCCAATCTCAAGCTATGAATCTTCCATGACTTCTTAGTCTACAATAAGAGAAAGGACACTAGCGTTATCGTTCAGGCGTCGCAACTATTATGTATCGACTGTAACCTATTTTGCAATAAAACGGACAGCACCTCCCCTATATATATGACTTCACACAAGTCAAAACAGCCACCAAACAGCCAAAAAACATCAATAAGAATAATATTGAACCTCCCAAAACAGTCCACACACAAACCAATCACTTCATACGTACAATGGCCACTATAGTCGTGTCAAACGATCCGGAAATGGTATGAATAACTATCAGGCCACAACCCTAAACATATATGGTGTTTTTCCACACCCTTACTCATCCAAAACTCCACAAATCAGTAGTATAACACGCTGCTTTACAGCAACACAAAACAGTTCACAAAACAGTCTGCTACAAGTGAATAACTCGAACTCACGGCTTCCGATCATCGTCCCGTGAGTTCTTACACACATAGAACGACTTATCAAGACTTAATAGTAGAAAACATGTACTAAATATAGCAGTAAACTCACCTTGCTTGTTAGATAACTCAGCCCTTGCTTTGGTTCCTCAAACTCTAGGGTTTACCTTCAACTAGAACTTGAAAGAGGGAAAAATCGATTAGGGTTTGTGTGGTATTATTTTGGGGAGGGGTTGCAGGGGTTCTTTTAGGTTTTGAAGCTGTGAAATAATAGTGAATTATCAGGCTTTAGAAGCTTTTAAAATCCCTCTCTTAACCGACTTGGGGCTTTTAACTTTTAGCCCTTAATTTTGGCAAGTAGGTGATGCACCTACTTGTCACCTACCAGCCTGCGCAGTTCTACGGAAATGAAATTATCTCAAAACTCCGAGATCGTATTGACGAAAGGTTTGAAGCATTGGAAACTAGACTCATATACCTTTAATTTGGTAGGTAGATCACCCCGTAATTCCTTGTAAATTGGGAGAAATTCGCAGAAACATTTTACCTATTGTTTAAGTAAAATTGTGAACCTAAGTTGCGACAACTTTTGTCGACTTTTGTTTCATAACTCGTTTGACTTCAAGACTTATGAAACGGATATCATATCATTCAAATACCTTAAAACATGACATATTGGTAATGTTAAACACCTCTCGATTTTCCCAAAAACGCGAGTTACAACATCCTTAACTCGTTTATCCTCTAATACTTGTTAACCGGCCTTATACACCTTTGCATCGTTTAGGACCAATAGGACTAAACTCTTATTGTCTCAAAGGTAATTCTCTTCTCAAACCAAGGTAGACTATCTTACGGTGTAATATAACACGTACAAATATGGGTTATAACAGTTATATACGCATATATTATATGTATATGGGGTACGGGGAAAAGTTACGGCGTTATATAGGCACTACCACCTGATCAGTTGATATACATTGATGATTTCGCCCACTGAGGCCAAGATGATATGATGGGATGCCCTCAGAGACTTGATGACGTTATGTTCACACATACCTAGGCAGGATATGACATTTATACAGATATGCATGACATTACAGATATTTAAAGATTCACAGAGCTATTTAGACTTACAGGTGGATTCCTTTACTCCATGTTTCTTTTATGTCTGGTATGCACTGATTTTCATGCCTTACATACTCGGTACATTATTCGTACTGACGTCCCTATTTCATGGGTCCTGCCTTTCATGCCCGCAGGTGCAGGTAGACAGGCTGATGGTCCCTATTCTTAGGATCCTTGATCAGCGAGGGTTGGTGTGCTCCACTTGATCCGTAGCTGTTATTAATTTTGGTACGCTATTTTCTTATGTAGATATGGGTACGACGGGGCCCAGTCCCGTCCTTTATATAGTTGTACACTCTATTAGAGGCCTGTAGACAGTCATGTATAGTTGGATAGTATGTGGCATTGTTGGCTTCTAGTTTTGGATATATAGTTGTCTATAGCAGCCTTGTCGGTTGCCCTACTGTATTCCAGCTGTATATGTATATGTCTTTTGGACATGTTTTTCTCACGTATATTATTCACGTGATTTAGCAGTTTATTGACAGATGTTATTCATGGCCTACCCCTAATTCATGTTTATATCTTAGACACGTGCTTAGGGGTGTTCGATAGGTAGGACTCGGGCACTCGTCATGGCCCATCGGTTTAGGTCGTGAAAGCAGGCACCTGTGCTTACTGTTGGTATGTCGGACTCCGGAGGTGCCCAAGCGCTAATATAAGCCAATCATGGCATGAATCCATAAAGGCAGCTGCGGCGTTCAGCCTGATCCCATGAATATCACTCATAATCAGGCCCTCGGCCTCACTCAGTCATCATCCTCTCCAGTCTCTCAGCCTCACAAATCTCTTGCCAATCAGCCCAAACAATGATAATATGATATGAGACAAATGATAACAGACTGGGATAAGATATGCAATGAATGAGTATGACTAAGTATGAAATAGTAACTTAAGCAAATAACTCAACAACAGAAATGACCTCAATGGGTCCGAACATGAAAAAGCATATAGCCTACACATGGTTTATAACATGGATCACAGCTCAATTACTCT
Organism: Nicotiana obtusifolia; assembly: GCA_002018475.1. NCBI lineage: Eukaryota > Viridiplantae > Streptophyta > Magnoliopsida > Solanales > Solanaceae > Nicotiana > Nicotiana obtusifolia. Next base: position 151,560 of record MCJB01013360.1, on the reverse strand, counting down.
AGCACGTAGAAATTTCATGGATAGAAACAAGATTAGGTCACTACTCAGTTCCACATAATCAATCGAGCCATAATTCGCACGGTGCACGCCTACGCGCCCGTCACCTAGCATGTGCGTCACCTCAACACCAAACACATTACACGTATATACAGGGGTTCATACCCTCAGCACCAAGTTTAGAAGTGTTACTTACCTCGAACAAGCCAAATCCAATACCGAGCAAGCCAAACAATACCCTAGAAATGCTATCCTGTGCGTACTGACCTCCGAACGACTTGAAACTAGCCAAAAGCAACTCAAGAACATCAAATAATGCCAAAGAAAACAAACCCAATCGATAAAAGTTGAATCTTTAATCAAAATCCCAAAGTCAACAAAAAAGTCAAACCCGGGCCCGCACCTTGAAACCCGACGAAACTCACAAAATCCAACAACCCATTCAATTACTAGTCCAACCATACTAGTTTCACTCAAATCTGACTCCGAATCAATGTTCAAAACTCAAAAATTCACTTTATGAATTTTTAGACAAAACCCACCAAATTTCACTTTGAAATCTCCAATTAAATGCCAAAACAAAAAAATGGATTCATGAAATATAACCAAAACCGAGTGCAGAACACTTATCCCAATCCTTATGGCGAAAATCGCCTCCAATATTGCCCAAATCCCAGCTCCCCAACTCAAAATATGACCAAATGAACAAACCCTCGATATTATATGTTTCTGCCCCAGTTGTCCTACCTTGTTTCTTGTGTCAAACGATCCCGAAACTCGCTTTTGATGCCTCCAATGGATTCCTTCTAAAATTCCAGTCAAGTTAAGTTTGAATCACTTCATTTGACCTTATAATGAGGAGATATGTTGGTTTCAATATTTGGCAACAATGCATATTTTTAAATACGAATGCCGAATCTCGTAATTAATTTGAAAAAAATCTAGCAACCCAATTCTTATTAAAATGACCATAAATTTCTCATACGATGTCGAAACTTGATGATTCAAGTTGCTATGGTTCCAAAATTACGATGCGGATCTAATGTTTCAATCAAAATAGAAAGTGGAGCTCATTTGCTTAATGTGGTACCATTTATGCTTGAAGAAACGACGTCCAAACATCAAAAGCGAGCGCAAAACCTATCTGACACTCACCAGAGCCCCTCGGGAGCCCGTTCGAACAAACCAACAAGTCCCATAATATAACACGAACTTACTCGAGGCTTCAAATCATGTATAACAACATCAATACCACTAATTGCACCTCAAATCAAACTTAATGAACTTTGAATTTTTCAACTTCCAAAACTCGTGCTGAACTTTATCAAGTCAACTTGGATTGAACTCAAATTTTGCACACAAGTCCAAAATGACATAACAAAGCTATTCCAATTACCGGAACCACAATCTGAACTCGATATAATCAAAGTCAACTCTCGGTCAAACTTATGAACATTTTAAACCTTTAAATTTCCAAATTTCGCCGAATATTGCCGAAACCTTCTAAGAAAATTCAAATGCTAATCCGGGCATAAGTCCAAGTCCAAAATCACCATCTGGGCCTAACGGAACCATCAAAACTCCGATCCGAGGTCGAGTACTAATAAGTCAAACTTGGTCAACTCTTCCAACTTAAGGCTTCCTAGTTGAGAATCATTCTTCCAAATCAATTCCGAATAACCTGAAAACCAAAATCGAAGATTCATACAAGTCATAATACCTCATATAATGCTGCTCAAGACTTTAAATAGCTGAACAGAATGCAAATGCTCAAAACGACCTGCTGGATCATTACATTCTCCCCCGCTTAAACATAAGTTCGTCCTCGAACGTGCCAAGAGTCGTTCCAAAGCCATCAAATCGCCGTGTAACCTTACCATGTACATACCCGGGGGTGATACCATGTCGCCCCAAACTATGTAAGCTTGATAACTCAACATAACTGGAGATCATTACGTCAACCTTAGTCCGTAAACCTTAGAACCAAAATTTCCAACATCCGCATCTTTACAAGACCCGAATCTCGTATCTACACACTGTATAAGTCTGAACAAGCTATATCAAGCCATAACCATAACCCAAGACGAAATCACATGATATACCACACAACTCGCATGCTCGTAACAATAATTTCCGATCACAGTAGGTGCTCTAAACAAACCTGACACAGGTAAAAAACCTCATATCAACTAAAATCTTGGTTTGAACGTTTGTGCACTGCCACTGATGAAAGAAACATATAGAAACTTATAATCATCAGATTAACAAGTCGTTGAGCTCTCCCTCTTTCGACAAGAACCATAGCCAATTTCTAAGCCGATCAGTGACATGCCACTCTAATGACATGCCACACCAATACAAACTTAAACCACACACTGTGCAATCCGTACACCAATACACAACAATTCAAATGCACCCAAAATTGGAAAATGACTCAAATGAGTGAATCGTCCTGCAAGCTTCACAAGTACCACCACAACGCAATGTTAAGAACCCATCACACGTAGTGGAACCAAAACATACGAATCTATCACAAAGGATTATATCCCATCATAACTCACTGCAATACGTGACCCATCCAAACACCAATCCATTGGAAATACCTCGAGCTCCAATGCTCAAAATCAACAACCACAGGAAATTTGACATCAAGTATACAAGTGCATCACCATAAACATGGAGAAGCGATGAACACAATATACCATGACTCGGAAAGAACATAACCAATGCACATTCAACCATTCAACACCCTAATAACCATCTCGCTCGAATTTCGCTACAACGCCCAAACCGAACCGCAACATATGTGAATATAGCCAATAAATTACAACCCTTTGTAGCATAGAACAGTAACACATTGAACATATCAGAACACTAACAAGCTCAACTTTAACTGAATGCCACACCCCTAAACACTAACAATTCCGAGTCAACAAATCCGACTTGATCTGGAATACACCTCCCTATTGGGCCTACAAATGGGCCCCAAAATCAACTCCGGTCATCCCCAAATAAGGAAATAGCCTCTCCAAAGTCCACAATGATCTAACCATAGCACGTACCATCATTTATCTAACTTTGGACACCTCTTCACAGTCCCCAACCCCAAAACTATGTGCTTATGAAGAACTCCCAGTCTCCAAATCCATAAAACACATGAATCACCATAGTCGATCCCAACTCCACCACTTGAATAACTAACACATCTCTCATACACAATCATCCCCACGAGAAACACTTCTGAAATTCTTCCATGCCACATAGCAAAAATCTAAGCATCAGCATTTGATAATCAGGCGAGTACCGCAATACCAATGAGTCATCCGCAAGTCAAAACAGAGTGCGCCTTCTGAAATGCGCACCCTCTTCATGCAACACCAAGTAGTTCTAACATTCATCGAAACATCGTAAATCGTCCATGCTGTATGAGAATTCATAACGTCCTTTCATAACTGAATCGTGACCTTGCACAGGATAATCTCAATCCCACACAACACACCACATCTATCATGCCATCATGTTCATAGCACAAGAATTTCATTAACAACTCTGAGTCACAAGCGAAATACATACTCGATCAGGAAGAAGCCTTCCACTTGATCACATCCAAGAGAAATTACAACACTCAACATAGCCCTCATACTTGTATATAATACCTATCTCAAATTGTGGCGGAAATTATCGAGAACACTTCGAAGCCCATTTGCACATAATCAAGCCACTATAATCTCTCTAGCTCAACCAAGCCACGTAGGTCGCCAAACCCCAAAGTATTGCCACAAAACACATGTAGAGACTTACCACATCATAAGTACCCAAAGACCCGATCATATCCATTACTGTGAAGAACAAACCTACTCCCAAGCCGTCCTATTTCTTAGAGTTCCTTCCGAAATACCCTCAAGATGACACTTTTCCTTGCTAGAACACCACGATCCTTACCAAATGCTCACCACAAGAGATTCTAACATAAAACCACACTGCCCTAAGGCCCATAAGCCATTGTATTCCCTCTCAAGCACCCTAAAAGTACCACTACCGAGACACCTACTTTGAAGAGACCTTATGTAAATCCAAAATTATTTCCTTTACCTTCCTAATTCTGAAATGTAAGATCCATAATGATACAGAAGTACTACAAGCCCCGACACAATCAGATGCAAATCTCAGATTCTAGCCATATACAAATATGGAAAATTCTCAATTGCCGCATATAATCTTCAATCCATTTGAACCTCCTCTAGAGTCATCCACTAAGCACAAATCTCAATTGCACCCCGAAACGGAACGTACGACCTGTACCCATTAGTACAATAACACCGAAAGAAGTACTCCACACCTCTAAGCAACCGAGTGAATCCTTTTCTTGGTACATTACATCCATCACGAATAACAACCTAGACAATTTCCAAGACTCCCATATATTCATAAGGTGTAATACATCAGGCTTACATAAATTCCTTACTCAGGTCATCCTCAAAACTAACCTCTGCAACTCATAACCGATCCATAAGTATGCCTCCGACCGAAACTAATACAACACGTAACCATGCAATCAAATCATCGATAGAACACTCCCCCACTTGGCTCAAAGCCATGGAATTAAACATCTTATAACTCACAATGACCCAACTCTATTGCGACCGTAATCCCGTAGTGAGATTCAACTGAATCCTTCACAAGCTCCTGCAGCACAACCCATAAAAATACTTTAAACCATCCGCTCAGCCTACATGCATCCTCGTGAGAGTCAAGTCAACTTTCTCAACCAATCCAAACTCAAATCGCAACACATATAATCCATTGGTAGAGACGAAAGCCTTCATATAAACAACATAGGGATCACACTTCTGTACATTACCCCACAGGTGATAACTCACCTGCTTAGCCTCAAGCTGACATCTCTCTATACCCTTTCACAACCGCAACTACATCACTTAATCTTCCTGAGTCTGAACTCATCAATAAGACATGAAAATCTACTTTGTCTCATAACTAGAAAATATGAAAGATCCCTCAACACGATCATAACTCGAGGCTGTACAACTCCTCCACAGAAATCGTGCATTCAATAGTCCTTCCCACATCTCACGAAAACTCTTCTCGCCACATCCAGACTATCTGAACGCATAACGAAATCATGTCATACTCATCACATAGCCATCCAACCACTCACTGAGCGATAAATTCCACTCATAGGGACACCACTGGACATAGAAGTCCAAAATCACATGCTTACAAAATTGAACTACCGAGCATAAGCTAAGGTCCAAACCAGTCCTCAAGTCCTCCAGATTGGCCCATCACCAAATCACATCTCGCACCTCATCCATGGAATCCACAAGCCATCGATGTACAGATGATACTGAGTGCCACATGCGCATATGAGTCATTTGAAGGAATTCAAAGAGATATGCTTCAAGCTGAATCAATGTCGCACGATAAGGAAAAATGATGGGAAGTTTATCCTAACTGCCCTGTAGCTTCTCGAAGATAGGTGTGGACGTCATCATACCGATCTGCAAGACTCTACTAGACACTTGCTCATAACTCGTAGAACCTATACAGCTCTGATACCAACTTCCCAAAATCCAACTACTCGTGATGGCATCTAACACAATTCGATAGGTAAGCCAATTAGAAACAATCCAATTCCAATGAGAGTTACTAAGAGAAATAATGATAATATAACTTAACTTTTATACAAAGAATTCCCAAGGACTGGTAGTACAAATCATGAGCTTCTAAGATTTAGAGTTTACAAAACTGGTATAAAATAGATATATCATCTGTTTGAAATGTGCATAAACTAATTTTTATAAATCTAAGGCTACCATGAACAAGAGGCAGCTATTACTGGAACGCAGGTACATCTTCAAGGCCAGCTCCCTCCATACACAGCAACAACAGCATCCAAAATCTGCACGTAAGGTGCAGAAGTGTAGTATGAGTACAATCGACCCCATGTACTCAATAAGTAGTGAACCTAAACTTAGGTTGAAAGTAGTGACGAGCTTAGACAAACGGTCAGAGTCCAACGCATGGGCTGTAAATTCATTAAATAATAAATGACTTGGGGGTACCTCTTAGTCACCGAAGAAGGGAAGGTTGAAATAACCTACCCCGAAACTACACGTGACGGTGCAGAAGTGAATGAGGGGTAAAATCCCCGTGTGAGGTGGTGAGAGTTTACCCCGAATATGGGATGAGATTCATGTGTTGAGATAAATCCCCTTAAATGGGATGGGATGATTGCTACAGAATATGAGGTGACGTTGACCCACATGGCATTGTGGTGAGACCTTTTATCACAATACCATGCGGCGCACATGATGGTATTGTGAGTGGACGTCTCGGGTTAGACGGCTTAGCCGATCAGGCTGAGATTGGACTCCGTGATAAAAACACAGTAGTGTATCTGTACTAAAGATCTCCCAACTTAAAATATTGAAACTTGCTTGAAATTTATCCTTTCTCCTAACTCGATAATTTTAGTTGATAAGGCCCTCATTGATTCCATGTTTCTTTATCATTTTACTGTTACTCGTTCTATTTAGGGGGTGTTTAGTTTTCATACTATTACTATTCCTTATGTACTAATGTCCTTTTGCCGGGGGTGCTGAATCTTTAATGGATGCAGGTGGTTCCACAGTGGACGGCATTGAGCAGTGATAGCAATACACCCTCTCCTCAGCTGACTTGGTGAGCCCCACTTCATTTTGGAGTCTTGTATCTTTTGTCCTTTGTTCATAGTATTTTTAGGCATGGGGCGGCCTTGTTGCCGGCATTGTCGTAACACTCTTTGGTTTCTGTTAGAGGCTTCGTATACATGGTATGGGTTATATATTGCTGTTGGGAAAATCAAACTAAAAATGTTGTACTTGTATCACGTATTCCACTTCAAACTATAAATGTGTAATGTATTTTGATACTTATAAGTGAAGTGACCAATGGTGATGAAGTGATGTTGTTCACATGACCTTCTTATTGTCTAATTAATGAAATATATCTTTTCTTTATTCTTGGATGAGTTAGGTAGACGGTATTGTGCCGGCTTGCTTGACCAGGGTATCTCGGTTGATCACCGATCACGCTCCCCAAGGTCGGGGCGTGACAGACAGTCCCCCTTTTTAGTATCCTTGCTCAGCGAGAGTTGGTGTGCTTTATTTGATCAGGAGCTGCTATTGGGTTTTGGTACGATATTTTGTGTATATATATGGGTAATGACGGGGCCCAGTCCCGTCATTTATAAATTTGTACACTATATTAGAGGTCCGTAAATAGTCATGTACAGTTAGATAGCATGTGGCCTTGTTGGCTTCTATTTTTGATATATAGTTGTCCATAGCAGCCTCGTCGGCTCTCCATACCATATCCACATGTTCTTTTGGCATATTTTCTAACGTATGTTATTCACATGATTCAGCAGTTTATTGACAAATGTTATGTATGACCTACCCTTATTTCATGTTTATGTGTTAGATGTATGCTTAGGGGTGTTAGAAAAGTAGGACTCGGGCACTCATCATGGCCCATCGCTTTGAGTTTTGATAGTTTCCAACTCATTAAAATTGTTTGTCAATACACCACCAGAGTAAAGAGATATTGCATTTTTGCGAGACTCCGCAAACTGAGTAGGTGACAAGTAGGTGCGTCACCCACTTGCTTAAATGAAAGGACCAAATATGGACAAAAATGGGCTATTTGATGTCGGCCAAATAACCCTCTTGAGGGCTGATTTACTTCATATATTCCACTCATTATAGAGCAAAAAATCAGAGATAAACCCCTGCAAACTTCTCCCAAAATATTCAACATAAAACCATAAATGATTTTCTCTTCTTTTCAAGTTCTAGTTGGAGGAAAACCTAAGGGTTGAAGAACCACATTAGGAATTGATATCTTCACCAAATAATGTAAGTATATTGAGCTCTTTTATCCGTTTTTTATGCAGGAAAAGTAGATAAATTTGTTCAATAATTATAAGAACTCACAAGACGGTGATCGAAAGCCGTGAGTTCGAGTTATTCAACTAGGCATCCTTACTTATTTTCAGTTCTAGAGGAGGATCAAACTTAGACATCAAAACCTTTAGGTGCGTATATGTTACTGGATCCTTATGTTAGTTACTACCATTGGTCGTGTGAGGCCATTGGTGTTATTGATGATTGTAGCCTTGTCTGGCTTTGTACTGTTGGGTTTGATGTGTGACAGGTTGGTAGTAGTACCGCTACAGAGGAGAGTCTGCCAATATTTCTATAGATCTTTAGAGTTTAGCATTCGAAAACGAATGTTTCTAAGGGGGAAGGATGTTACATCTCATACCTTTGCACGATGAGTAGTGTAAATATGCATAATACACATGACTAGCATAATATAGGTGCTTATGTGTGTATGTATTCTTTCTAAAAGATCTATTGGCAAGTAAAGATAAATATTGCCTCTTCCACCATCCAAGGCACTTTTGCCATTACAATTTGATATATATCAAATCTTAAAAGGGAAGGAAGTCAGTTCAGGAGCTGCTGTACGGATACAATTCATATAAGCACCATATAATCAATTAGAAGCTCTTTACAATTGCACCATACGGCCAGCCCTCTTTAAGGCAGTTATCTTGCAATTTTCCTCTTGGTTTGGAGGTTTTGTTTGTAAATGTGTTGGGAAAACTTATCTCCAGTTCATCCTATACCTTTTCATTAAATAATTAAGTTTAGAATTCAACAATACTTGTAGATAAATTCATATTCAACTTGGAGAAATTCACTTTAAATTCCTCTTGATGTAGAAATAAAGATTCTTGTACTGTAATTGAGGAGGAATTGGTTGTGTTGAAGGGATGTAAATACAACAATATACCCAGTATTATCCCACATCGTGGGGTCTGGGGAGGGTAGTGTGTTCGCAGGCCTTACCTCTACCTTGAAGGGTTGGAAATCTAGTTATAAATATGTATATGTGTTGTTATCCTTGCTGTTCAAGGTGACATCATAATCCTCTCCATGTATTTGAGGTCATTTGGATCATAGTTTGGTTATTGATGAAGACCTTGTGAAGTATAGGTTGAAAGTTATGATTAAAAAATTTCTGGTTTTTGGGAGCGTATTGATGTGTTATTGAAGGAGTTTAGTTGTATATATCTCGATACTTGATGTTGTGGTTTTATGGTTTGGCTGTGTTACATGAATATGAATTAAGGAAGAGCGTAAGAATATCGTATACAAGCGTAGATCGGACTGTTTTGGTGTATACTCATGTATATTCATTGATTGAGTTCATAAAGGAATTAATTGAAGTCCTCCTTGTTGTTTTTGTTGCTAATTGTAGGGTAGTTAAGAGAAAGTATAGGGTTGGCGCACTAGTTGTCATAAGCTCGTTATTGAGTTGCATTGACGACTTGAGGTATGTTAAGGCTATCCCTTCTTTCCTTTTGGCGTGATCCGTATGATACAATGAAACGAGCAAACACGCAACTTTCATAAATGACTCTATTCTTAGAAGTACTAGGGCTGCCTATGTTCATGATTCCCCATATGTCCTATTATTATATCGTCTGTTCATGGGCCTCAGAAAATACGTAAGTTGATAAAGTTTATTTCGTGATATTAACCGAAGGCATATTGATCTTCTGACATCCCGAGAGATCTTATTGACTGATACGCTCAAATTACACATTAATAAATAGTGTAAAGCGGTCGATGTCAAATATAATAACCCAACAAGGTTGGGGTCGAATCCCACAGGGAATAGGCGTGAAAAGGTTACTTGACTAGTGTGTTACTCGACTAAAGTCGTAATTCTATCAAGTTAACTGTAACAAGAGTATGAATTGAGTTTGGTTTTAGGTAAAGGCTAATTGAAATATTGAGAATGTAAATAAATTGATTAAAGAAACCAAGGTTGTGTCCCCATTAATGATGTGTAATGCTACCGGTGTTAATATGATATATTTCTAATGGAAGGGTCCTTTTTGATATGCAAATGATGTCTAAGTGACTACTCAATATTTTCCAATAGTTAGGTAGTATTTCCTCTTTATCATTTTTCCAAATATAAAAGAGTTTTAATTAAGAACAATCAATTTATGCCAAATAAAACCCACTTATTCCTAAGCGATTTTGTTAAACAAGGTTTAAAGCCTTGAGTCTTTGATATTTACTTCTACCAAATTTTACCCCACTCTCCCAAGCAAAGCATGAATTTAATGGCACTTATTAATGTTTGCAACCACCAACAATAAATGAAGAATGAGAAGTAAATAAATATCAACCAACCATTATATATATATTCGATGTTGAACACCCATTTAGGGTCCACAACCTTAGAATTTAAAGTTAGCTACTCATAGTAAAATACAAAAAACAAGAGAATATTAAATGCCATAAAGCTTACAAAGTGAAAAATTCTTGACCCAAAAGCTTCCAAAAGAAAGGAATATTAATGCCTTGTATTGTAGCTTCAAAGTCAGACAAGATAGAGCCCACAAAACCCCAATAAATCTATTTATAGAAGGCCAAAAATCGGGACAAAAATCGGACAAATCTGCCCTTTAAGGTTGAATATGCGACCGTATTTCTGTCACATAACAGACATGCGATCTGCATTTTTGACATGGCCATCGCATATTGTAACCTTAGTTTCGCCTTCACTGCATTCATGGTTTGCGGTCCGCATTGTAGAAATGCGACCGCATCTTGCATCGCATTTTCTTCCTTCAATAGACTTCATGTTTGGTTTACCGTTACTTCTGCGGATGAGACCGCATTTTTGACGTTGAACTTTGTCCAGAATTATATTTTGGTCTGCAATCTCGGTGTGAAATATGCGGCTCGCAAACAGGTTATGCGATCGCAGATGAGACCGCATTTTTGACGTTGAACTTCGCCCAGAAGTCTGTTTTGATATGATATCTCGATGTGAAATATGCGGCTCGCATGTGGGTTTTGCGATAGCATATCCACATTTGCGATGCCTTTTTGCTCTTTTCATGTCTCTTTGTGGCCTTTTGAACTCTTTTCCATGCTCTTAGGTCCTTACACCTCATACACTGCAAAAATACTAAAATTACATAAATATAGAGCATTTAAAACAAGCTAAAATCTAAGCAATTAGTATCAAAATATGCCGAAATTCTCCGGCACATCAACACCCCCAACTTAAACTCTTGCTTGTCCTCAAGCAACTAAGATGACACTATCCTATTCTAGAATCCATCTACAAGACATGAAATAATAGTGACCATGGACTGTGTTTGTTGTTAGTATTTCAAGCATGCATCTTCGAGTGTTTTACCCTTCCTGAACTATCGATATATACTAGGAAAACTAATCAACTTGTGACCTTTGAGCCTCAGAGAACGTGACAAAATGCTACCCTCAGCTGAGTGCACTTGCGTTTGACTCAAAAACTCAACATTTGTTCAACCTCACTGTTCATGTGCCCTCACTAGAAAGAAAGTCCCAAAATCACAATATTAACAATGACAACAAAAAGGGACTAATTCACAAATACACTCACTCTCAGAAAAGAGTTTCAAGTGTTACAACATACCATACCATAGGCTTGCCCTTATTTTAATTCGTCGCTGAATTCTAAGAACGCTCGGTTGGAGATCCCATACGGACTTTTTAGGCTTATAATGTAGGTTTAGGGAAGGGTTGGATAAGCATTTAGATACAAGTGATTACACCCTCCTTGAACACTAATCACGTTTTCTTTTCTTTTTGAACTTTGTTTCTTTTCAAACCCCATAGCCACATTGGCATCTAGTTCCCAATAAAGAACCACCTTAAATACCTCTCTAATTTTCTTCAAAGCTCCATAATTATATATATATATACACACATTTTTTTGGAGCTTGAATAATTTCATATGAACACTTTGAGATATATGCTCCTACACTCTATGTACAACCTTACCCATTTCCACTTTGACACCACACCCCCAACTTAGGCTTTTAGCCTAATTCTCAATGTTCAAGGAGGAACGGGTTCAAAAGAGGGAATTATTTTACAAAAGGGAAAGGTTTGTAGTGAGGTGGCCAAAGAAAAGGTTAAAAGCTCGAATAGGGCACTAGTGATATTATTTATGCAATGGTAGGCTTGAAAGGCTAAAGATGTTTCGCAAATAAAACAAAGAATGCCTAACATCATCCCTCCAACCAAGTGTAATTATTATAAGCATCAAAAAATCAACCGGGCAAGTTCTAGATGGCAGAAGCAAACATAAGAATTATCTACACAAAGGACTCACACACATGGGACACGAACTGTTTGGTTCACATAGTTTAAATCCCTCGAGTCAACATTTGGCAACTCAAAGCTTTCATCATATATACATACATAACTCTAGGTAGATGTAGAGTCACAGAGCGAGCCTCAAGTTCACACAGTTGGTCTCTTTAAAAAAAAATTTTTAAAGGGTATAGGCAATGTACAGACACACATGCTTGAGACTAGACAATTACACCAACCCGGTCAACATGTTTCATTCTACTGTCCAGGTTCTACTATTACACCCTTGGAAAAGAACCCGGCAAAGAAAAAACAAGGGAAATTCATTGCTAATTACTAAAGATGGACAACTATCTACTAGTTTTTAAAGACAACTTATGTACGGAAATCACAAAGCACTAATATACAAAATGATGACTAAAATACACATGAGTACATAAGTTAGTTTTTAACATAAATGTATGAATATGTACAATAGTTGCTAATGTTGCAAAAGTATAGACAAGGCTACCGTCCCCAACTAAAAGCATGCATTGTCCCCAATGCACATGAACATAGAGTAGAGCTTAAGGGGCTCCCTGGGGCGCACTAAGCGCTATGGGAGTTGGTAGCCGGCTGACCCTCTGATGCTGAAACTGGGATCGAGGAGAGCTCGGCCTGAGGAGTGACCTCCACTGATAGAGGAGGGATCTCGGGCTGGTCTGGAACTGGATCTGGGGCCTGTGAGCTGCTAGCCTTGCCCGCTGATGGCTGAGTGGCCGATGGGTCGGCAGGGGCGGCCAAATCTGCTAGCGAGTGTTCTATCACCCTCTGAATGTCTGCTTGCTCCTCATCCTCCACTGTAGGAGCACCAATCTGCTTGCCCTTCTCCTGAGGGCCATCATCCTCCGAGGACCATGAATCCCCCTCATCTGCCTCCTCGCTCTTAGACTCTGAAGAATGTCCGGAAGTCTCCTCGTCATGAATATCAACACGTACAGGAGGAGCTGGAGGTTGGGAAATCCCGGAAGTCTGAGGTGCAATGTTTGCCATCAGAGTCGTGAAATCAAGGCCCAAGTCTAGTGCAGCTGTGTCTGCTCCCTGCTCACCATCCTTGGGCAGGAGGGATAATAGATCGAACTCCAAATTTTGCATCTTGTGGAGCTCGGTCTTCATAGAAGCAACCTCCTCCCATAGCTGAGGCAAACCCCTAACGTCACCGCGATCTATCTTCTCAACCCTTAATTCAAGCTGGTGCAAGCGATCCCCATACATTGTTTGTTGTTCTTGGAGAGCTGTCACTGAATTTTGTAGGAGTCAGGGCTTGTTTGATGAGGTTGTGCAAGGTCTTCAAGAGCTAGTCTACCTTGGCATTGGCATGCTGGGCAATGAGACCAAGCCTCGAGAGGGCTGGCAGTGTAGAAGAAGGCTGAGCAGTGGTAGACTGAGAGGCAGGCTCTGAAGCAGAAGTGGATGCCACTGGAACCTGAGGAGTCACAGGAGTCTGGGAGTCGGGATCCTGAATTGGAATATCTGGTGGGGAAACAACATCACTAATATGCGTGATGTCTATGTCCCTCGTCTCCTTCCCGGTCTTGTCAAAGTGTTTCATGAGAGGAACCTTCAAAGCTTTACAGAGGGCTGTGATCAAGCAAGGAAATGGAAGCGAGGTAGCACACTGCTTTGCCCGGATCCCGATCTCTTGGAAGATCAGAGTTCCCACATCAATCTTGATGCTCGCCATGATACATGCAATAAAGAGAGCCTTCTCAATGCCTTTATCAGTCTCGTTCCGGGATGTTATCAAGCGAGAGGAAACAAAGCTGAGCCAGAACAACCCTCCCTTGTGAGATCCTCCTTGTATATCTTATGCCCACGGTTGATCCAAGCAGGGGTACACTTTGCTATCACTGACGCAATCCACCCACACTCATTCTCCCTATTTGCATACTTGGCATCGTACTCAGCTGTGCCTGTTCGCCAATCAGGGAAAAATAACTCATTAATCACATCACTGTTGCAAAGCACACTCTTCCCCCGAACAAGTACGGTGCTAGTAAAAATTCTGTTGCATTTGTGGTGCGCCGTACTGGAGGCTCTATATGATGCATAGAATTCACGGACCAGGGACTCATTATACTCAGTAGGGGCTCAGTAAAGCACTCCCATTTTCTTGCTTTTATATTCTCTATGATGTGGGGGTACTGTTCTTGTAGCCCGTTCAAGCTCAATTACTTCTCGCCCAAGATTTTCCGTTTGGATAGTCCTTCTCTGTACAATTCCCTAGAACCCTCAACCCCAAATCGGAGGTGAAAGTCGTCTCCGTGTTTCATTATTGCCTCGGCCTGTAGATTGACTGAGGGCAAGAGTTCCTCCTCATCAGACTGGGAGGGGCATGGCACATTGGATTCCGTCAGTAATCATTTTGCCTGCAATATGTGCCGACCGGAAGATGCCCTTTTCTGAGCTGCATGCTTTTGGGGAGCCATATCTGTACAAAGGTGAAATGTGAGCGACATTGTAAGCAATAGTGAAAAGAAAATAGAAGAATTCAAAGAAAAAGTAAAAAAATTGCGACATGTTTTGCGGTCGCATAACCACTATGCGGACCGCAAACTTGTTGCAATCTTGATTGCGCAGTACTGGACCTCAGTCTGCGATGGGTTATGCGATCGCATAACCACTATGAGAACCGCATAACCATCACAGAATTGACTTGCGCACACCCAAAATAAAATAACAAAATGCGATCGCAAACTCCACCGCAAAGTGGGAAATGCGATCACAAAATAACCGCAGATAGCAAGGTTTTAACTGGGTGGTCTATTTCAGTTTGTGGTGACTTTGCGGTCCGCATATATATTATACGATCACAAAAGTCACTGCATTTCATCATCGTCTTTAGGAGACTAGGGTTTAGTTCTGCGGTCAAAATGCAGACCGCATTCTGATTTTGCGGGCAGCAAATGCCTTCGTTCTCACGATTCAGTTCATCCCTCAACAATGGCGGTCCTATGTCTCTCTACCCAGCACCCCAGAAACAACCACGATATGTACAAACAACTACGGAAAACAACACAATCAAAAATGCAAAACGAAAATAAAGAAGACCACAGAAAAGATAGAAGTGAACTTAAGGGGATCGGGACACATACCAATGAAGAAGAGTACGAGAAAGTATGGAGATTAGGAACGGATATTCGTCCTTTGTACGATTCGATCTCAGTTTGCCTCTCTTTTCTCTTCGTTCCTTTTTTCTTTCTTTTCTTCTGTTCGTTTTTTGTTTTTTGTTTTTTTTTTGTTTTTCTTTGCTGGCGGCCAACAATCTATACATGCAGGGTTCAATATCTATAATTGAGAACGGTTGTAGGTCTGGAAATATGGAAATTTTACTACGGCGACAGAATAAATCAAAGATATAACCTACCAAGAATACAAATACAATTTTCATATTTTCTTCCATTATATTATAAAAATATCACTAAGCAATATACACTGCTACATAAACGAAAAATATCATGACCTTCCATTAAATGGCTATAACTTGAGCTCGGGACCTCAAAATTTGATTCCGGCATACGCCCAAGTCCTAAATCACGATACGGACCTACTTGAACTATCAGAACACTTATACAGGTCCGTTTACTAAAAATGTTGGTGGAAGTCAACTCACTTGAGTTTTTAAAGCTCTATTTCACATTTTAATCTTTCCACATAAAAACGTTCTGAAACATTATATAGACTGCACATGCAAATCGAGGTGAGGTAAAAAGGAGGTTTTTAAACCTCGGAACACTGAATTCAATCTGAAAACAAGTGATGACCCTTTGGGTCGTCACATTCTCCACCTTTAAAACAACCGTTCGTCCTCGAACGGACAGAAGAAGGAATTACCTAAGTCGGGGAAAAGATGTGGATAAGAGCTCCGCATATCNCTTTAGGAGACTAGGGTTTAGTTCTGCGGTCAAAATGCAGACCGCATTCTGATTTTGCGGGCAGCAAATGCCTTCGTTCTCACGATTCAGTTCATCCCTCAACAATGGCGGTCCTATGTCTCTCTACCCAGCACCCCAGAAACAACCACGATATGTACAAACAACTACGGAAAACAACACAATCAAAAATGCAAAACGAAAATAAAGAAGACCACAGAAAAGATAGAAGTGAACTTAAGGGGATCGGGACACATACCAATGAAGAAGAGTACGAGAAAGTATGGAGATTAGGAACGGATATTCGTCCTTTGTACGATTCGATCTCAGTTTGCCTCTCTTTTCTCTTCGTTCCTTTTTTCTTTCTTTTCTTCTGTTCGTTTTTTGTTTTTTGTTTTTTTTTTGTTTTGTTTTGCGTTGTTTTGAAGGAGTGAAATACGAGAGAATGCGACGACGTACCTGGCACTTTTGCGATGTGAAAGTCACCGCATAAGACACTATGCAACCGCATACGTGTTATGCGGTGGGTTCTGCTGAAGGGGTAACAATGCGAAGCACAATGCGATCGCATAATTGAAATGCGGTCTGCAAAATGTATTACCTTGTCACATTTTAATCAACGATTTTAGCCAAACTTACTCCTTTAGTTTGCGACTGAAATGCGGTCCGCAGAGTGAAAATGCGACTGCATTTTTGCAGCAAACTTCAGGCAGTGGTTTTTCTTCCCTTTTTTATGCGTTCCTTCCCAGTGCTGTGGTCTTTTGAATCCCCTGCACTCTAACACACTCTTTAACTTGCTCAAGTAAATCTATCTATCATAAATTTAAAATTTAAAGAAAAAAAAGAAATAATGTTACCACACATGGGTTGCCTCCCATGAAGCTCTTGATTTAACGTCGCGGCACGACGAAGTTGGGGTTCCTTTGAAGTCACTCAATGGTTTGGCAGGGACTATCTTTGAGAGCCAGCTTCTCCACCAAATGTTTTTCGCCATCTGTGCCCAAGTAGTGTTTGATTCGTTGGCCATTTACTTTGAAAGTCCGGAGCCCATCTTCCGATGCTAGTCCCACAGCTCCAAAAGGAGAGACATCGACCACTTTGAATTGACCGGACCATTTTGATTTGAGCTTGCCCGGAAACAATTTGAGCCTTGAGTTAAAGAGCAATACCAAGTCACCCGACTTGAACTCTCTTTTCAACATCTTCTTGTCATGGACGAACTTCATCCTTTCTTTGTACACAACTGCACTTTCATAAGCATGGAAATGGAATTCCTCCATTTCATTGAGTTGTGTTAACCTCAAAGTTGCAGCTTCAGCCCAGTCAAAGTTTAACCTTTTTAATGCCCACATAGCCTTGTGCCCCAATTCCATGTGCAGATGACAAGCTTTTCCGAAGACTAACCGAAAATGAGAAGTACCAATAGGAGTCTTGTACGCCGTGCGGTACGCCCGAAATGCATAATCTAGCTTCTTGACCAGTCGGTCCTGTTTCCATTAAAGAAGTCCAAGTGAAGCTTGGCCATTATGAAGGAAAATTCAACCTACGGGTGGTGGTCATAGACGACTTCGAGCTGATAGTAGGGTTGGAATTCCTGAGGCAAACCAACACAATGCCCATACCATATGCAGACATGCTACTGATGATGGGAAAAAATGGGGCCAAGCCCTGCATCATCCCATGCATGCCCATGAAGATGGCCGCTGAAATTATCTCGAGGTTGCAATTGAAGAAGGGGGTCCAAAGACATGAACCTATGTTCTTGGCTACCCTCTGCATTGAATATATATAACACTCCTTGGGTCCTCTTCCTGCACCCGTGAAGGAGCTACTACTAGAATTTGAAGACGTCATGCCACAAGACAAGCCAAAGCGACTCCCCCTAGGCGCACTGTGGACCATGAGATTGAGTTAGTACCGAGTCCGAAGCCACCTGCCCGGGCGCCATACTAAATGTCACAACCCAAACTCATCGAGCTTCAGAGACAGTTGACGGAAAGGCTTGACACAGGGATCATCGTGCTCTCCAAGTCACCGTACGGGTCTCCTGTGTTATTCCAAAAGAAACATGATGGAAGCTTATGACTCTGTGTGGATTATCTGGCTCTAAACAAAATCACTGTGAAGAACAAGTATCCTATTCCGCTAATGGCAGACTTGTTCGATAGACTGGGTAGTGCGACGGTGTTCACCAAAATAGACTTGAAAACAGGTTATTGGCAAGTTCGGATTGCAGAGGGTGATGAAGACAAGATGACTTGCGTGACAAGATATGGGTCATACGACTTCCTGGATATGCCATTCGGCTTGACGAATACACCAGCCACATTTTGCACCCTGATGAACCAAGTCTTTCGAGAATACATTGAAGAATTCATGGCGTTCTATTTGGATGACATTGTAGTATATAGCCAGACACTGGAGGAACACCTGGAATCTGTTTACAAGGTAAAATATCTCTTGATTTGCTGATTTAACGGTCTTATTGATTGGTGACGTGATTCCTGCGGAGATGCTTACTTATCATGGGATTTCCGGTTCTTTCGTCGTTCAAATTTGATAACTTACTCTAGGGCATTTCCCAGAATCGATCTCAATGGGTTCACCTCGGGAGTCATGGCTTCAAGTTCTGATTCGATGTTGTTCGGTCTCGACCTTCGATCTTTGATACCTCGATATTCCTAATTCGATGTTATTCGGTCTCGCTTTTTGATCTTTGATATCTTGACCTCAGTTTACCGAACAATAATTACGATCAACACCAACCGTATAAACTAGAGCCCGATTTGTCCCCATGTAGGCGGTCCGAGTTCGACCCCATACAAATAGTCCCCTCGTTTTTTTGAGAGTAATGACGACGAACGATATGAGCCGCAACTTTTTAAATAGTTTAAATGGAGACATACTTATGACGCGTGTGGCACGGAATTCGGAGCGTCCCATTAAAAGAAACGAATCATCATATTGATAAATGATGATGGAACTATGACGTACGTGGTATACGTTGAAAACGTCTCATCAGAGACAAACTAGGGAAAAACCTCTGCAACATCAGTACATGCTAACCTGGGTGATCTATCCATGACCAGGATGAAGCTTGGGTGAAACTAAGTGGAGGTCCGAACCGACTGATGTTGAAGAATCAGCGGATGAGTTGTGGTTAGGGGTGAAATGCCACTCGAACCTAGAGCTAGTTGGTTCTCCTTGAAATGCGTTGAGGCGCAGTAGTTGACTGGACATCATTACTAATGGAATCCAAATGATCCCTGGATTGATCAGAAGATCCTTTCAGTTGGCTAGAATCCGTTACTTGCTCGTTGCATACCTTGATCCAATACTGTACGGATAGTGTTTGTTGCTGTGGTTTGAGCAGCAAACGGTGTTCCTCTTCTCTTACCTTTAAATCCAGAAGTACCGGCAGAGGACCAAGAAACTACTCGACCCCGTACATCTGTAACAGTGACAATGGAGCAAGGTATTGTAATGTAGCGGGGGAATATGCCATTTCGGCTACCATGGATGGCCCAGCTGCGCTAGGGAAAAGAATAGAAGAAACATCTAACTACTTCATGCATGCTCCACTTGGCTCGAGGGGATATAGCTCAGTTGGTAGAGCTCCACTCTTGCAATTGGGTCGTTGCGATTGCGGGTTGGATATGCTTTGTCGCTTTGGGATGCGAACTGCCGCTTTTGAGGGGCTATAAATACCCTTCTCTGTCTTCACTTTCAGGAGTTTAAGCTATCTGAACATTTGAATCATTCTCTTCTTCAAATTCTGTAAGTTTTCTTGCAAGCGTTCTCCCTTTTGTTCTTATCTCACTCCTGCATCTTTTAACTTCTTTATCGCCTAATTAACAATGGCAAAAACCTCAAAATCCGTTCCTTAGAGACAAACCCCTTCTTCTTCTCAACCTACTGAAGATCCTCAGCCTGTTGAAGTTGAGAAATTATGGTTGAACCTCCTTTGACGGTGTTCGTACCGACTGGATGTTCAATCTGTACCGACTTTAAAGTAGATAAAACTTCTTCAGTATCGTGCCAGTGTGAACCAGTCACTAGGTATATGTTACAACCCATATTTGTATATGTTATATTACGCCGTAAGATAGTCTACATAGGTCCGTGAAGAGATTACCTTTGAGATAATAAGAATTTAGTCCTATTAGTCTTAAATGATGCAAGGGTGTATAAGGGTGGTTAACAAGTATTAGAAGATAAATGAATTAAGGATATTGTAACTCGTATTATCGGGTAAATGGAGAGGTGATTAACATTACCAAGAGGTCATGTTTTAAGGTATTTGAATCATATAATATCCGTTTCATAAGTCTTGAAGTCAAACGAGTTATGAAACAAAAGTCGACAAAAGTTGTCACAACTTGGGTTCATAATTTTACTTAAATATTAGGTCAAATGTTTCTAACATTTTCTTCCACTTTACCAGGAATTACCTGGGTTATCTACCTACCAAATTAATGATCTATGAGTCTAGTTTCTAACGCATCAAACCGTTCGTCGATACGATCTCAGAATTGGGAAATATTCGCGTTTTCGCGAGACTGCGCCAAGCACCTCTCTAAGGGGCCCACATAGGCGGTTTAAGACATATGGATATATATATCACGCCTCAACCCCGTTTTAAGTCATTTCTTTTCAGTATATTCAGAGCTTAGAACCCTAAGAACACCCTCTAAAGGTTCTCTCATGATCCAAGACTAAAACAAAGGGAAAACAACACAAATCAAGTATCGGGAATCCCGTGACGCTAGTAAGTTCCTATTTCCTTTTGTTGTTGCTGGTTTTTGTGTTGTTCCAGCTCGTGTGGGAGGTTGTTTTAAGTTGGTTGTGTTCTGTAAGTACCCCCTCAAGTATAAATATCAACCCTAGGTAATTTCAAGTCTTCTAAAGTGATTCTAGTACCGAAAAACTCTAATTGATTGCTAGATTCGCTTCCTTATTCTTGTGGCAGCATTGAAGGGATATTTCGTGGTAAATTAAGGGCCACTTGGAGTTGTTCTTTCTGTTTGAAGGTAAGGAACCTCTTACCCTACATGTATTTAATATTATCCAAGTTATGGCTCAGTCGTTGAAGCTAGAACTTCTGAGATATACGTGGAAAGACTTGCTAGTAATGTTGTTGGTTGTTGGACTGTTTTGGGAGGCTTAATATGATTATTATTGATGTTGTTTGGGCTGTTTGGTGATTTTGTTGACTTGTGGGAAGTCATATATATAGGGGAGGTGCTGTCCGTTTCATCGTAAAATAGGTTACAGTTGATACATAATAGTTGCGACGCTTAAACGATAACGATAGTATCGTTTCTCTTATTGTAGACTAAGTAGTTGTGACAGTTGCATAGCTTGAGGTTGGGAAGTATATACAAGGTATGTGAGACTTTCCTTTTCCTTCTTTTGCACGACTTTGATTGTACATAATGCAATGAACGAGCCTCCAAAGATACTCTACTCTTAGAAGGTAGTAGTACTTATATTGTTTCCCCTCTTATGGGAGGATTGATGTTGATGTTACTTCTTTGACCATACGCCGGTCCAAAAGGTTGAAACTTTGATACCAATGAGTCCAACATACATTATCTATTTTACTCTACCGAGCCGCGCTATAGTCGGCCGGGTATGGCACCTATTGTGCAACTATATATATATGTATCTATTTTACTCTACTGAGTCGCGCTATAGTCGGCATCTACTTTACTCTACCGAGTCCGCGCTATAGTCGGCCGGGTATGGCACCTACTGTGCAACCACTGATCAGTTGGATATGAGGTTACCGAGCCTTATGATGGCCGGGGTATGATATGATGATGATGAGGCCCATAGAGGCGTATGTATATGATGATTTTAAATGGATATATATGTATATGCACATCAGGCATTGCATGATTAGTCGCCCTCAGAGGCACTCAGATGTTACGGGGTTTATATTTTCTATCCCTATGCACGTTATTGTTCTTATATTATGCTTTCCTGCCTTACATACGCAGTACCTTCTTCGTACTGACGTCCTTTTATTTGTGGGCGCTGCATGTCGTGCTGCAGGTCCTGATAGACTGGTAGGCGAAGCTCCCCCACCATAGTAGGCTGCCAGTTCAACGGTTATTGGCGATATCCCTCCTCCAGACTTGTCGTGGTCTTGGTATGCATTTTTGTTATAGGCATTACGGGTATGTCGGGGCCCTGTTCCGGCGATGCTACATCACTTATGTTCCTTTAGATTCTTATAGACAGGTGTCGACTCATGTATAGTTGGGATTGCCTTGTCGGCAAATTATTTTTGTTGTATAGTTTTTCATGACAGCCTTGTCGGTCATGTTATATATATGTTTATGTCATTATCTTGAAGGACATGGTTATATCATTATCATGGGATTATTGTTTGCAAATTATACTGATCTCATTGGCCCTTATAGGTAATAAGAAAGGTTAGATAAAATGTACGTTGGTACTCGGCAAGTAAGGCCCGGATGCCCGTCATAGCCCTCCGGTTTGGGTCATGACAAACATGGTATCAGAGCAGGTCTGTCCTATGGGTTGTCTATCAGCCGTGTCTAGTAGAGTCTTGATTATGGATGTGTAGCGCGACACATTTATAATAAGGAGGCTGCATGACATTTAGGGTTGTTACCTTTTTCCTAAATCTAGATCGTGCGCAGAACTGAGTCGTAAGTATTCGTCTCTAATATTAACCATGTTCTTTTCAGTGATGTCCACGACTAGGAAGCAAGTGATTAGTAGACGCCTTGATATAGCCGCGGGAGAGGGAACCAGTTAGGTGCCTCCCGCTAGAGCAGGCCAAAGTGAGCCTCAGAGTGAGATGCCGTCTCAGACCTCATATACTCCTTCTCCTCCAGAGAATATTAGAAAGCACCTAGCATCTCCTGTTCCTCTATCTGGTACTATAGACCAGGATATACGGAGTGCGGTATAGTTGTTGACTAGCTTGGTAGCTTCTCAGGCTCAGAGGCAGAATACGGGTGCTGCTGATAAACTGGTTGGTGCGAGAGTTTGTGATTTTATTAATCTGGATCCTCCAGTGTTTACCGGGTCAGACCCCAAGGAGGACCCACAGACATCTATTGATCAATTTCATCGTACACTGCGGGTTATGCATGCTAGTGATACGGAGGTAGTAGAGTTGGCTTCTTATCGGTTACGGGATTTAGCAGTTTTCTGGTATGATAGTTGGGAAAGATCCAGGGGTCCGAACGCTCCCCCACCTGTGTGGAAGGAATTTTCTGAGGCCTTTTTTGTCACTACCTGCCAGTTGAGATACGACGAGCTAGAGCTGATAAGTTCTTGAACCTTCGATAGGGTAATATGAGTCTGCGAGAGTATAGTATGCAGTTTGATTCTTTAGCAAGGTATGCTCCCCATATAGTGACCGAGATGAGCGATAGGGTGCACCTGTTTGTGAACGGATTGGGACCACATCTGATAAATGAGTGCACGACAACCTCCTTGATAGAGGGCAAGGATATTTCCTATGTTCAGGCTTATGCCCAGACACTAGAGGATTGTAAGCGCCAGCAAAGAGCAGACAGAGAGCAGGATAGGGGCCAGCATAAGAGGGCGAGATTTGCGGGGTATTCTGGTGACTTCTGAGGTAGTGTCAGACCCCAGTCTTCGAGGAGTTTGGCGCCATCTATAACTAGTGCTCCTCCACGCTTTCAGAGGCCTCAGTAACATCAATTTACCTATTCTAGTTTAGGCCAGGGTTCGCGGGCATCAGGCTCACAATATCATAGGGATACTAGTCAAACAAGACCCCCAATACCTCGTTGTGATCAGTGCGACAAGTCCGACGTTGGACTGTGTCATCGAGGTTTCGATATATGCTATTCATGTGGACAGAGGAGGTGGTGGTACTCAAAATCGAACCTATGCTCTAGTAGGTCGGCAGGATCTCAAGTCATCTCCGGATGTTGTTACAGGTATATTGTCTGTGTTTTCTTATGATGTATATGCGTTGATTGATCCGGGGTCTACATTATCATATGTTACACCCTTCGTGGCTAAAAAGGTTGGCGTTGAACCTGAATTAATAAGTAACCCACTTGCGGTATCTACTCTGATAGGAGAATTAGTGATTGCTAGAAAGGTATATAGAGGTTGTAAAGTGATGATTTGTAGTCGTCAAACCTCGGCGAATTTATTTGAGTTAGAAATGGTTGATTTCGATGTGATAATGGGAATGGACTGGTTGGCCTTATGCTATGCAAATGTTGATTGTCGTATGAAGATGGTTAGGTTTCAATTTCCTGGTGAACCCGTCATCGAATGAAAGGGGAACATTGCTACGCCGAAAGGTATGTTTATTTCCTATCTTAAGGCAAGGAAGATGATCTCAAAGGGTTACATTTATCATCTCGTTCTCGTTAGGGATGCGGAGGCGAAGCCACCTACCCTACAATCAATCCCCGTGGTCAATGAATTTCTGAATGTTTTCCCAGATGAACTCCCAGGTCTTCCTCCTGAAAGGGAGATTGAGTTTAGCATTGATGTGTTGCCTGACACTCAACCGATCTCTATCCCTCCATACAGGATGGCCCCGGCAAAGTTGCGAGAGTTAAAGGTGCAGTTGAAGGACTTGCTGGATAAGGGCTTCATTAAGCCTAGCACTTCACCTTGGGGTGCACCAGTCTTGTTTGTGCGGAAGAAAGATGGGTCGTTAAGGATGTGTATCGATTATCGACAGTTGAATAAGTTTACTATAAAGAACAAATATCCACTTCCAAGGATTGACGACCTGTTTGACCAACTCCAGGGTGCCAATTATTTTTCCAAGATTGACTTACGTTTAGGGTATCATCAGGTGAGGGTCAAGGAGAAGGATATTCCAAAAACAGTCTTCTGGACAAGATATGGGCATTTTGAGTTCTTGGTAATGTCATTTGGGATAACAAATGCCCCAACAACATTTATGGATCTCATGAATAGTGTATTCAGGCCCTATCTCGATGTGTTCGTGATTGTATTCATTGATGACATTCTGGTGTATTCTCGTTCAGACAGAACATACAAGCCACTTGTGAATAGTATTACAGACCCTTCGGGATCGTAAGTTGTATGCTAAGCTCTCCAAATGTGAATTCTGGCTAAACTCAGTAGCATTCCTTGGCCATGTGATATCTGACGAGGGTATTAGTGTTGACATCCAAAAGATCGATGCAGTGAAAAATTGGCCAAGACCTACAACACCGTCAGAAGTCCGTAGTTTTCTAGGGCTAGCAGGATATTATAGGAGGTTTGTAGAAGGATTTTCCTCTATATCAGCCCCATTGACTATGTTGACGCGGAAAGCTACCAAGTTCCAATGGTCCGACGCTTGTGAACATAGTTTCCAAGAGCTGAAGGATCGGTTGACCTCCGCGCCAGTGCTTACCCTCCCAGAAGGAACATAAGGGTACGTGGTATATTATGATGCTTCAGGTGTAGGTTTGGGGTGCGTATTGATGCAACGTGGGAAGGTGATTGCCTATGTATCAAGACAATTAAAGAAGCATGAAAATAATTACCCGACTCATGATTTGGAATTGGCTGCAGTAATTTATGCTTTGAAGATTTGGCGGCACTATTTATACGGTGTCCATGTTGACATCTACACAGATCACAAAAGTTTACAATACATCTTCGAGCAGATGGAGTTGAATATGAGATAGCGTAGGTGGCTTGAATTACTGAAAGATTACGATGTCGAGATATTGTACCATCCCGGTAAAGCCAATGTTGTAGCAAACGCTCTCAGTCGTAAGTCAATGGGAAGCCTAGTACACATTGAGTCAAGTAGACAAGGGTTGACTAAAGAGCTTCATCAACTAGCCAATATGAGAGTCAGATTGTTAGACTCTGATGACGGAGGTGTTACTATACAGAATACGTTAGAATCATCTTTGGTAACCGAGGTAAAAGCACGGAAATATAAAGATCCTACCTTAGTACGATTGAGAGAGAGCATTCAGCAGTGTAAAATTACGGCTTTTAAGATTGGCGGAGATGGGGCACTAAGATATCATGGCCGATTATGATTGAGATCCATCAGTCCCGATATTCCATCCATCCCATTTCGACAAAGATGTATCATGACATTAAGGAGAAGTATTGGTGGGATAACATGAAGAGGTCTATTGCAGAATTTGTAGCCCAGTGCCCTAATTGTCAATAAGTAAAGGTTGAGCATCAGAAACCCGGTGGATTGATTCAAAATATAGAGATTCCGACTTGGAAATGGGAGGTGATTAATATGGACTTCATTGTTGGGTTACCTTGCTCTTATCATAAGTTTGACTCCATCTGGGTGATAGTTGATCGACTTACAAAATGTGCCCATTTTCTGCCAGTTAAGACAACTTATACAGCTGAAGATTATGCGAAGTTGTATATCAAGGAAATTGTTAGGCTTCATGGTGAGCTGTTATCTATTATATCAGACCGAGGAGCTCAATTTACAGCTAACTTTTGGAGGTTTTTTCAGAGGGGTTTAGGCACACAAGTGAATCTCAGCACGACATTCCATCCGCAAACTGACGGACAGGCTGAACGTACCATTCAGACACTTGAAGATATGCTACGAGCATGTGTTTTAGATTTCAAGGGGAACTGGGATGACCATCTGGCACTCATAGGATTCTCCTACAATAATAGCTACCGTTCCAGTATTAAAATGGCCCCCTACGAGGCACTGTATGAGAGGAGATGTAGATCACCAGTTAGATGGTTTGAAATCGGTGAGACAGAATTATATGGGCCAGATTTGATTCACCAAGCCATTGAGAAGGTGAAAGTGATATAAGAGCGATTGAAGACGACACAAAGAAGGCAAAAGTCGTATTTCGATGTCCGACGTCGTGACCTGGAATTTTAGGTTGGTGATTGGGTTTTTCTGAGGATCTTACCGATGAAGGGTGTTATGTGTTTTGGGAAGAAGGGTAAGCTAAGTCGCGGTGTATCGGGCCGTACAAAATTCTTCGACGAATAGGACAGGTTGCTTATGAGTTAGAATTGCCATCCGAATTGGAATTTGTCCACCCGGCATTCCATGTATCTATGTTGAGGAAATGTATTGGAGACCCTTCTCGGGTCGTCCCTATCAAAGATGTACAAGTTACAAAGGATATATCATATGAAGAATTGCCAGTGGCTATATTAGATCGACAAGTCCGCAAGCTGAGAACAAAGGATGTAGCTTCCGTTAAAGTATTGTGGAGGAACAATAATACGGAAGAAAGGACATGGGAATCAGAAGATGAGATGAAGTCTAAATACCCTTACCTATTCCAGATCGAAGATAACGAGGATGTCGGGGGAACGCATGACGCATTAGAAGGAGAAACGTCTCTATGAGGTAAGAAATAACTTGAGAATACTCTTTCTTAATACAAAATGGTGATATGCAGATAATGCACATATCTATCATGCTTTGTATAGCCTTGTAAGGCCATAGGTTGAGTTTAACTGCTTGCAAATTTGGCTAGTGTCTATTCTATAGGGGAAACTCGGCCGGAAATTTCTGTAGCAATCCACAAAAAGTTAGACTCCCCATAAACCCTTACATTCGAGGACTAATGTTCCTGGGGTGGGGGGGATGGTGTTACAACCCATATTTGCATACGTTAGATTAGGCGGCAAGTTAGTCTACGTAGGTCCAAGAAGAGATTACCTTTGAGATGATAAGAATTTAGTCCTATTGGTTTTAAACGATACAAGGGTGTATAAGAGTGGTTAACAAGTATTAGAAGTTAAACGAATCAAGGACGCTGTAACTCGTATTTTTGGGTAAATATAGAGGTGATTAATATTACCAAGAGGTCGTGTTTTAAGGTATTTGAATCATATAACATCCTTTTCATAAGTCTTGAATTCAAACGAGTTATGAAACAAAAGTTGCCGCAACTTACGTTTATAATTTTACTTATACTTTAGGTCAAATGTCACCACATATTTTCTCCCAATTTACTTGGAATTTGAGGGTGATCTACCCACCAAATGGAAGATCTATGAGTCTAGTTTCCAACACGTTAAACCGTTAGTCGATACGATCTCAGAATTAGGAGATATTTGCGTTTTCGCGAGACTGCGCCAAGCAGCTCTCTATGGAACCCACATAGGTGGTTAAGACATATGGATATATATAACACGCCTCAACCCCGTTCTAAGTCATTAGTTTTCAGTATATTCAGAACTTAGAACCCTAAGAACACTCTCTCAAGGTTCTCTCATGATCCAAGACCAACATAAAGGGCCAACAACACAAAATCAAGTGTCAGGAATCCCGTGGCGCTCGTAAGTTTCTTGTTCTTCTTGTTGTTGCTGATTTTTGTGCTGTTCCAGCCAGTGTAGGAGGTTGTTTTAAGTTTTTTATGTTCTGTAAAATACTCCTTCAAGTTTTAATATCAACCCTAGGTGATTTCAAGTCTTCTAAAGTGATTCTAGTGCCGAAAAACCCTAATTGATTGCTAGCTTCGCTTCCTTGTTCTTGTGGCAGCACTAGAGGGATATTTAATGGTCAATTAGGGTCAAATTGGAGTTTTTCTTTCTGTTTAAAGGTAAGGAACCTCTTACCCTACATGTATTTAAGATTATCCAAGTTACGGCTAAGTCGTTAAAGTAAGAACTTGTGAGATATATATCGAAAGGCTTGTTAGTAATGTTATTGGTTGGTGGACTGTTTTGGGAGGCTCAACATGATTATTATTGATGTTGTTTGGGCTGTTTGGTGATTGTGTTAACTTGTGAGAAGTAATATAAAAGGGGAGGTGCTGTCCGTTTCATTGTAAAATAGGTTGCGGTCGATACATAATAGTTACGATGCTTAAACGATAATGATAGTGTCATTTCTCTTATTGTAGACTAAGGAATCTTGACATTTTCATAGCTTGAGGTTGGGAAGTATATACAAGGTATGAGAGGCTATCCCTTTCCTTCTTTTGCGCGACTCCGATTGTACATAATGTAATGAACGAGCTTCCAAAGATACTCCACTCTTAGAAGCTAGTAGTACTTACACTGTTTCCCTTCTCATGGAGCGATTGATGTTGATGTTACTACTCTTATTCTTATGTAATCAATGTTGTTGGTACTTCATGATTCTTATAAGATTCTTGATGAAGAGTTAATCCTAATAACGTGTACGGAGGATGCCGACCTTACGTCACTCCGAAGTTCAAAATGTGATTCCAATGAGCCGCGCAATAGTCTGCCGGGTACGGCACCTATTGTTCAACCACAGATCAGTTGGGTTTTACCGAGCTCCACGTGGCCGGGTACGATTCTACCAAGCCTTATGATGGCGGGGTACGTTTTTACCAACCCTATTAGGGCCAGGTACGATATGATAATGATGATGCCCATAGAGACGTATGTTTTAAAAGTTTATGTATTTATATATATGTGTCTGTGTCATGCATTTCATGTGTGTCTGTGTCATGCATTTCACTGTTGGATTTTGCTAGAGCTTTTGAGTTGGTGATCGTGAACTCTATTTTTCCAAAAAGGGAGGAGCATTTGATTACTTTCTGGAGTATGGTAGCTAAGACTCAGATATATTATCTCCTCCTCAGGAGGTGCGATAGGGGTTGTGCGAGGATTGTAAGGTGATCCCGAGTGAGAACCTCGCGACACAACATAGGCTACTGGTGATGGATGTTGGTATCTTGATAAAGAGGAAGGAGAGGTTTGTACGGGGTCAACCGAGGATCACGTAGGGAGTTTTGACTAAGTGATAATGCGCAGGAGTTGGAGGGGCGGGGTGACGGCTATGGGAACCTGGAAGAGTGGTGGGGATGCTAGCGCTATGTGAACGGTGATGGCGGACTATATAAGGGAGGCGGCGAGAGAGGTGTTAGGGGTCTCAAAGGAGTACTCTGGCAGGCACCGAGGTGACTGGTGGTGGAATTACGTGGTCCAGGGTAAAGTGAAAGCAAAAAAAGCGGCATACCTTAAGTTAGTGGAGAGCACTAACGAGGAGTAGAGGAGAGCGAACAGAGAAAGATATGATGAAGCAAGGAAGGAGGTGAAATTAGCGGTCACAGAGGCTAAGGCTCCTGCGCTTGATCGGCTGTATGAGGAACTGTGGGCCAAAGATGGGGACAAGAAGTTATTTCGGCTGGCCAAAGCGAGAGAGAGGAAGTCTCGCAACCTGGATCAAGTTAGGTGCATCAAAGACGAGGAAGGTCGTGTATTGATGGAAAAAGCCCAAATTAAGCAAAGATGGCAATCATACTTTTATAAATTTCTGAACGAAGAGGGGGATAGAAATATCATGTTAGGGGAATTGGGGCACTCCAAGAGTCACCAAGAATTTACGTGTTGTAGACGTATTAAGGTTGAGGAGGTCGTGGGAGCAATGCGTAAGATGAGTCGGGGCAAAGCAACCGGACCAGACGAGATTCCAGTAGAATTTTGGAGGTATGTGGGTAGAGCAGGCTTAGAGTGGCTGACTGGGCTATTTAATATTATTTTCAGGACGAAGAGGATGCCAGATAAGTGGAGGTGGAGTACGATGATTTCGCTATACAAGAACAAAGGTGATATCCAGAATAGTAACAACTATAGGGGTATCAAGTTACTAGGTCATACCATGAAAGTTTGGGAGAGCGTGGTTGAATGGAGGGAAATGAGGGGGGTTCCTATATCAGAAAACCAGTTTGGTTTCGTACTGATGTCCTTTTATTTGTGGACGCTTCATGTTGTGCTGCAGGTCCTGATGGACAGGTAGGCGAAGCTCCCCTACCATAGTAGGCTACCGAGTTCAGCGGTTATTGGCGAGATCCCTTCTCCGGACTTGCCGTGGTCTTGATATGTATTATTGTTATAGACGTTATGGGTATGTCAGGGCCCTGTTCCGGCAACGTTGCAGCACTTATGTTCCTGTAGAAGCTCATAGACAGGTGTCGACTCATGTATAATTTGGATTGCCTTGTCGACTAATTTTTGTTGTATAGTCTCTCATGGCAACTTGTCAGCTCCTACCTTATATATAGCTTCATGGCAGCCTTGTCGGCCCATGATATATATGTTCATGCCATTATCTGTCGTTGTTGGTTGTTTAGGATTCATGTTTACCATTTATATTAATCTCGTTGACCTTATAGATAATAAGAAAGGTTATATAAAATGTGCGTTGGTGCTCGGCAGGTTTGGTCCGGGTGCCAATCATGGCCCTCAAGTTTGGGTCGTGACAAACTTGGTATTAGAGCAAGTCTGTCCTATGGGTTGTCTATGAGCCGCGTCTAGTAGAGTCCGTATTTTAGATGTGTAGCGCGCCACATTTATAATCAGGAGGCTGCATGACATTTAGGGTTGTTACTTTCTTCCTAAATCTAGATCATGCGTAGAGTTGAGTTGTAAGTGTTCGTCTCTAGTATTCACCATGTTTTCTTTCAGTGCCTTCGACTAGAAAGCAAGCGATTAGTAGACGACTTGATACAGCTGCGGGAGAGGGTACCAGTCGGGTGCCTCCAGCCAGAGCAGGCCAAAGTGAGCCTCAGAGTGAGGTGCTGTCTCACACCTCATCTACTCCTTCTCCTCCTGAGGATATTAGGAGGCACCCAGCACTTCTAGTTCCTCCGTCTGGCACTATAGACAAGGATATTCAGAGTGCGGTACAGTTGTTGACTAGCTTGGTGGTATGGCTCACCCGACTGGATTTGTGTCTAGTTCTTCCTCATCAGTTCGACCTCCAGTACGGGGTTTTCAGCAATTGACAGGTCATGGTAGAGGTAGAGGTGCAGTGCAGAGTTCGAGTGGTGCTCAAAATCGAACATATGCTCTCGTAGGTCGACCGGATCTTGAGTCATCTCCGGATGTTGTTACAGGTATATTGTTTGTGTTTTCTTATGATGTATATGCATTGATTGATCCGGGATCCACATTATCATATGTTATACCCTTTGTGGCTAATAAGTTTGGCGTCAAACCTGGATTAATAAGTAAACCACTTGCGGTGGCTACTCCGATAGGAGAATCTGTGATTGCTAGAAAGGTATATAGAGGTTGCATAGTGATGATTTGTAGTCGTCAAACCTCGGTAAATTTATTTGAGTTAGAAATGGTTGATTTCGATGTGATAATGGGAATGGACTGGTTGGCCTCATGCTATGCAAATGTTGATTGTCGTACGTAGATGGTTAGCTTTCAGTTTCCTGGTGAACCCGTCATCGAATGGAAGGGGAACATTGCTACGCCAAAAGGTAGGTTTATTTCCTATCTTAAGGCAAGGAAGATGATCTCAAAAGGTTACATTTATCATCTCGTTCACGTTAGGGATGTGGAAGCGCAGCCGCCTACTCTACAATCACCTCGTGGTCAATGAATTTCCAGATGTTTTCCCAGATGAACTCCCAGGTCTTCCTCCTGAAAGAGAGATTGAGTTTAGCATCGATGTGTTCCCTGACACCCAAACGATCTCTATCCATCCATATAGGATCGCCCGGCAGAGTTGCGAGAGTTGAAGGCGCAGTTGAAGGACTTGCTAGATAAGGGCTTCATTAGGCCTAGCACTTCACCTGGGGCTGCGCCAGTCTTGTTCGTGCGGAAGAAAGACGGGTCCTTAAGGATGTTTTTCGATTATCGACAACTGAATAAGTTTATTATAAAGAACAAATATCCACTTCCAAGGATTGACAACCTGTTTGACTAACTCCGGGGTGCTAAGTATTTCACCAAGATTGACATACGTTCAGGGTATCATCACGTGAGGGTTAAGGAGAAGGATATTCCAAAGACGGCCTTCCGGACAAGATATGGGCACTTTGAGTTCTTGGTGATGCCGTTCGGGATAAAAAATGCCCCAACAGCTTTTATGGATTTGATGAATAGTGTATTCAGGCCCTATCTTGATGTGTTCGTGATCGTATTCATTGATGACATTCTGGTGTATTCTCGTTCAGAAACGGAACATACGGGCCACTTGCGGATATTATTACTGACCCTTCAGGATTGTATGTTATATGCTAAGCTCTCCAAATGTGAATTCTGGCTAAACTCATTAGCATTCCTTGGCCATGTGATATCGGACGAGGGTATTAGCGTCGACACTCAGAAGATCGATGCTGTCAAGAATTGGCCAAGACCTACAACACCGTCAAAAGTCCGTAGTTTTCCTCTATGTCAGCACCATTGACTAAGTTAACGCAGAAAGCTACCAAGTTCAAGTGGTCTGACACTTGTGAACGTTGTTTTCAGGAGCTAAAGAACCTATTGACATCCGCGCCAGTGCTCACTCTCCCAGAAGGAACAGAAGGTTATGTGGTATACTGTGATGCCTCGAGTATAGGTTTGGGGTGCGTATTGATGAAACGTGGGAAGGTGATTGCTTATGCATCAAGACAATTGAAGAAGCATGAAAATAATTACCCGACTCATGATTTGGAATTGGCAGCAGCAATATATGCTTTGAAGATATAGCGGCACTACTTATACAGTGTCCATGTTGACATCTACACAGATCACAAAAGTTTACAATACATCTTCAAGCAGAAGGAGTTGAATATGAGGCAACGTAGGTGGCTTGAATTACTGAAAGATTACGATGTCGAGATATTGTACCATCCCGGTAAAGCCAATGTTGTGGCAGACGCTCTACGTCGTAAGTCAATGGGAAGCTTAGTGCACATTGAGGCAGGTAGACAGGGGTTGACTAAAGAGCTTCATCAGCTAGCCAATATGAGAATCAAATTGTTAGACTCTGATGACGGAGGTGTTATTGTACAAGATACGTCAGAATCATCTTTGGTAACCGAGGTAAAAGCACAACAATATGAAGATCCTACCTTAGTACGATTGAGAGAGAGCGTTCAGCAGTGTAAAATTACGGCTTTCGAGATCGGAGGAGATGGGGCACTAAGATACCAGGGCCGATTATGTGTGCCTAATGTGGCAGGGGTGTGAGAGAAAATTATGATTGAGATTTTTATCAGTCCCGATATTCCATCCATCCCGGCTCGACAAAGTTGTATCATGACGATAAGGAGCAGTATTGGTGGGATAACATGAAGAATTCTATTGAAGAATTTGTAGCCCAGTGCCCTAATTGTCAACAAATAAAGATTGAGCATCAAAAACCCAGTGTATTCTCGTTCAGAAATGGTACATATGGGCCACTTGCGGATAGTATTACTGATCCTTCAAGATTGTAAGCTATATGCTAAGCTTTCCAAATGTGAATTCTGGCTAAACGCAGTAGCATTCCTTGTCCATGTGATATCTGATGAGGGTATTAGTGTCGACACTCAGAAGATCGATGCAGTCAAGAATTGGCCAAGACCTACAACACCGTCAGAAGTCCGCAATTTCTTGGGGCTAGCAGGATATTATAGGCAGTGTGTAGAAGGGTTTTCCTCTATTTCAGCACCATTGACTAAGTTAACACAGAAAGCTACCAAGTTCTAGTGGTCTGACTCTTGTGAACGTAGTTTTCAGGAGCTAAAGAACCGATTGACATCCGCGCCAGTGCTCACTCTCCCAAAAGGAACAGAAGGTTATGTGGTATATTGTGATGCCTCAAGTATAGGTTTGGGGTGCGTATTGATGCAACGTGGGAATGTGATTGCTTATGCATCAAGACAATTGAACAAGCATGAAAATAATTACCCGACTCATGATTTGGGATTGGCTGCAGTAATATAAGCTTTGAAGATATGACGACACTACTTATACGGTGTCCATGTTGACATCTACACAGATCACAAAAGATTACAATACATCTTCAAGCAGAAAGAGTTGAATATGAGGCAGCATAGGTGGCTTAAATTACTGAAAGATTACAATGTCGAGATATAGTACCATCCCGAAAAAGCCAATGTTGTGGCAGACGCTCTCAGTCGTAAGTAAATGGGAAGCTTAGTACACATTGAGGCAGGTAGATAGGGGTTGACTAAAGAGCTTCATCAGTTAGCCAATATGAGAATTAGATTGTTAGACTCTGATGATGGAGGTGTTACTGTACAAGATACGTGAGAATCATCTTTGGTAGCCGAGGTAAAAGCATGACAATATAAAGATCCTACCTTAGTACGATTGAGAGAGAGCGTTCAGCAGTGTAAAATTACGGCTTTCGAGATCGGAGGAGATGGGGCACTAAGATACCAGGGCCGATTATGTGTGCCTAATGTGGCAGGTGCGAGGGAAAATTATGATTGAGATTCATCAGTCCTGATATTCCATACATCACGGCTCGACAAAGATGTATCATGACATTAAGGAGCATTATTGGTGGGATAACATGAAGAAGTCTATTGCAGAATTTGTAGCCCAGTGCCCTAATTGTCAACAAGTAAAGATTGAGCATCAGAAACCCAGTGGATTGATTCAGAATATAGAGATTCCAACTTGGAAATGGGAGGTGATTAATATGGACTTCATTATTGGATTACCTCGCTCTTATCATAATCTTGATTCCATTTGGGTGATAGTTGATCGACTTACAAAATGTGCCCATTTTCTGCCAGTTAAGACAACTTACACAGCTGAAGATTTTATGCGAAGTTGTATATCAAGGGGATTGTTAGGCTTCATGGTGTGCCGTTATCTATTATATTAGACCGAGGAGCTCAATTCGGCTAAATTTTGGAGGTCTTTTCAAAGGGGTTTAGGCACACAAGTGAATCTCAGCACAGCATTCCATCCGCAGACTGACGGACAGGCTGAACCTCCCATTCAGACACTTGAAGATATGCTACGAGCATGTGCTCTAGATTTCAAGGGGAACTGGGATGACCATCTGGCACTCATAGAATTCACCTACGTTAATAGCTATCATTCCAGTATTAAAATGGCCTTGTACGAGGCACTTTACGGGAGGAGATGTAGACCACCAGTTGGATAGTTTGAAATCGGTGAGACGGAATTATATAGGCCAAATTTGATTCACCAAGCCATTGAGAAGGTGAAAGTGATACAAGAGCGACTGAAGACGGCACAAAGCAGGCAAAAGTCTTATTCTGATGTCCGACGTCGTGACCTGGAATTTGAGGTTGCTGATTGGGTTTTTCTGAGGATCTCACCAATGAAGGGTGTTATGCATTTTGGGAAGGGTAAACTAAGTCTGCGGTATATAGGGCCATACAAAATTCTTCGACGAATTGGACAAGTTGCTTATGAGTTAGAATTGCCATCCGAATTGGAATTTGTCCACCCGGTATTCCATGTATCTATGTTGAGGAAATGTATTGGAGACCCTTCTCGGGTCGTCCTATGAAAGATGTACAAGTTACAAAGAATCTGTCATATAAAGAAATGCCAGTGGCTATATTAGATCGACAAGTCCGCAAGCTGGGAACAAAAGATATAGCTTCCATTAAAGTATTGTGGAGGAACAATAATACGGAAGAAATGACATGGGAAGCAGAAGATGAGATGAAGTCTAAATACCCTTACCCGTTCCAGATTGAAGATAACGAGGATGCTGGGGGAACGCATGATGCATTAGAAGGAGAAACGTTTCTATAAGGTAAGAAATAAATTGAGAATACTCTTTCTTAATCTCTTTCCATTTGTCGATACGATCTCTGAATTGAGAGATATTCGTGTTTTTGTGAGACTGCGCTAAGCAGCTCTCTATGGGGCCCACATAGGCGGTTAAGACATATGGATATATATAACACGCCTCAACCCCGTTTTAAGTCATTGGTTTTTAGTATATTCAGACCTTAGAACCCTAAGAACACTTCTCAAGGTTCTCTCATGATCCAAGACCAAAACAAAGGGCAAACAACACAAATCAAATAACGGGAATCCCTTGCGCTCGTAAGTTTCTTGTTCTTCTTATTGTTGCTGATTTTAGGGTTGTTTCAGCTCGTATGGGAGGTTGTTTCATGTTTTTTATGTTATGTAAAATACTCCCTCAAGTTTTAATATCAACACAAGGTGATTTCAAGTCTTCTAAAGTGATTCTAGTGCCGAAAAACCCTAATTGATTGCTAGCTTCGCTTCCTTGTTCTTGTGGCAGCACTGGAGGGATATTTCATGGTCAATTAAGGTCAAATTGGAGTTGTTCTTTCTTTTTAAAGGTAAGGATCCTCTTACCCTACATGTATTTAATATTATCCAAGTTACGGCTAAGTCGTTAAAGTTAGAACTTGTGAGATATATATCGAAAGGCTTGTTAGTAATGTTGTTGGTTGGTTGACTGTTTTGGGAAGCTCAATATGATTATTATTGATGTTGTTTGGGCTGTTTGGTGATTGTGTTAACTTGTGGGAAGTCATATAAATAAGGGAGGTGCTGTCTGTTTCCTGGTAAAATAGGTTGCGGTTGATACATAATAGTTACGACGCTTAAACAAAAATGATAGTGTCATTTCTCTTATTGCAGACTAAGGAATCGTGAAATTTTCATAGCTTGAGGTTTGGAAGTATATACAAGGTATGTGAGGCTATCCTTTTCCTTCTTTTGCGCGACTCTTGTTGTACATAATGTAATGAACGAGCTCCCAAGATACTCCACTCTTTGAAGCTAGCAGTACTTACATTGTTTTCCTTCTTATGGAACGATTGATGTTGATGTTACTTCTCTTATTCTTATGTTATCAATGTTTTTGGTACTTCCCGATTCTTATAAGATTCTTGATGAAGAGTTAATCCTAATAACGTGTACGGAGGATACCGACCTTACGTCACTCTGAAAGGTTGAAAATGTGATTCCAATGAGTCCAGCACACATCATATATATGTATCTATTTTACTCTATCGAGCCGCGCTATAGTCGGCCGGGTGCGACACCTATTGTATAACCACTGATCAGTTGGGTTTTACCGAGCTCCACATGGCCGGGTACGATTCTACAAAGCCTTATGATGACGGGTTATGTTTTTACCGAGCCTATTAGGGCCAAGTATGATATGATAATGATGATGCCCATAGAAGGGTATGTTTTAAAAGTTTATGTATGTATGTATATATGTATGTGTGTGTGTGTGTGACAATATATATATATATATGTTTCATGCATTTCATGTTAGTAGCCCTCAGAGATACCCAGATGTTACAGGTTGTATATTCTCTATTTTGTTTACATTACTGTTCTTACTTATGTTCCTGTCTTACATCTCAGTACTTTATTCGTACTGATGTCCTTTTATTTGTGGACGCTGCATGTCGTGCTAGACAGGTAGGCGAAGCTCCCCTACCATACTAGGCTGCCCAGTTCAGCGGTTATTGGCGAGATCCCTTCTCCGGACTTGCTGTGGTCTTGATATGCATTTTTGTTATAGACATTATGGGTATGTGGGGGCCCTGTTCTGGCAATGTTGCAACACTTATGTTCCTGTAGAGGCTCATAGATAGGTGTCGAATCATGTATAATTTGGATTGTGTTGTCGACTAATTTTTGTTGTATAGTATCTCATGGTAGCTTGTTTGCTCATACCTTATACATAGCTTTATGACAGCCTTGTCAGCCCATGATATATATGTTCATGCCTTTATCTATCATTGTTGGTTGTTTAGGATTCATGTCTACCATTTATATTGATCTCGTCGGCCCTTATAGATAATAAGAAAGGTTAGATAATATGTGCATCGGTGCTCGGCAGGTATGGCCCCAGTGCCAGTCATGGCTCTCCAGTTTGGTTCGTGGCATTTATGACTTGCGTGCATGGTCCGTTTCGATTTATGAAAAATTTAAATGTGCTTTTTCACAGAAAACTTGATTTTTGAACTTTAAAATGGTTGGAGTTGGCCACCATCAACATTATGGGTAAAACGACCTCGGATTGATATTTTGAAGATTCTGGTAGGTTCATATGATGATTTTGGGCTTGTGCGCATGTTTGGTTGGAGTCCCTGGTAACCCGAGGTCATTCTGGTGCTTTTTATGAAAATTTAAAATTTTGCAGTTATGAAATTTGAAATCTTTGAGTTTTGATGCGTGATTCTTTATTTTTGTTGTTATTATTCTGGTTTGGGCTTACGAGAAATTTTGTATGAAGTTCATATACTTGTGTGAATGTTTGGGGTGGGGCGGGGGGCTCGAATGAGTTTCAGGATGGATTCCGATCACTTTTGCACAATCTACAACAATTGATGTGTTGCTGGTGCCTTCTACATCGCGAACGTGGAGCTAGTCTCGCGTTCCTGAACGGTTAATTGAGGTAGGGGTGTTTTACACTATGAACGTGACAGGAAGCTCACGAAACGGGAGGGCCTGTGAGGATTTTGTGTTTGCAAACAAGGCAGCCCTCACGCGAACGTGTAGGCATGGGATCTTGGGTGCTGGTAGATGGTTCTTCATCGCGAATGCGACTAATGGATCGCGAACACGGAGGCTTGTGGGGCGATAGCCTTTGCGAACACGAAGAGGATTTTGCAAACATGATAGCCAATTGGCCATTGACCTTTGCGAACGCAACAAGTGCTTCGCGAACGTGTAGATCACCTGACGCCCAAGTATAAAAGGGCTGAAAATTTGGGATTTAGCCACTTTTCACCATTTTTGAGACCTAGATAACAAATTAAGGAGAATTTTGAGAGAAATTTCATCTCAACTTAATAGGTTAGTAACTTTAACTTATTTTTTTTATTTATTTCCATGGTTCTTCATAGATTTTTATCCCTAAATCTAGTACTTTTAAGTGTATAAATTGGGATTTTGGGGAAAATTGTGTATATACAATTGTTGTGTGCTGGACATGTTTGTTTTGATTGTTTGGGTTTGAGGAAAGTGAAAAAAATAAGGGAGGGACTATCCAAATTACTACTGACGAGCTTGTCACCCTTTGTATAATTTCTAGTTTACATAGCTTAACAATAGTTTTCTTATCGCTTGTTATATTAGCTAGACTATTTTGGAGTTGGTTTTATCTTGTCTTATGGAGGGAAATCATGAATTCAGACTTGAGTATGTTTTTAATGTTGTTGCTATGTACCTTGAAAGAAAGAAGCGTTTAAAGTGTAGCTTTAGTAGTTGTAATTCGAGCTTGTCACTCGACGTATTATTTGTGTTGGTTGAAAAGTTAAATATGTAGTTGGCTGTTGCTGTGATTTTTTTTTTGTTATTAGGGACCTGAGGATTGTAAGAGAAACATGGGAGATAGTGCCCATTTTGTTATATAACAAGCTTGTCATTCGATACATGATAGTTGTATCATTCGTAGCTTAACAATAGCGTCATTATCATTGATTATAGATTGAGGTGCTGCTCAAGTTAAGCATATTGAGTTGTTGAGAAATTGATGAAAGGTATGTAAAGGTTGTTTCTCTTCTTTCAATGGCTTGAACCCATAATTAAGTATGTTCCAAGCATATTATGCCCAAGAAAAGTCATTCGTAAAGATCCCACATTCTATTATTCCAACTTGCTTGTGACGTAGCTATCCCTTGTTGGGAATTCCTATTCAATTTAGCATTGTTGCATGTTTAGTTAAGAAATAGAGAGTATGCATGTGTCATTTAATCTATATCTATATGCCTACAGAGCAAGACAGATGTGTGCCGTGCCTTCGGTGCTAGACATATGCCTCCGAGGCTATACAGTTGCCTACCAGGCTATACATTTGCCTATGGGGCAATACAGTTCCCTACGGGGCTATATATATACACACCGAGCCCTATATGAGGCCGGATATTTTATTTCGGTTTTACTTATATGATATAAGTTAGAGATCGGTAAGTATGTTTCCAAATTATCTTTGACACCACAA
The DNA here is from genome assembly GCA_002018475.1 of Nicotiana obtusifolia. Classification (NCBI taxonomy): domain Eukaryota; kingdom Viridiplantae; phylum Streptophyta; class Magnoliopsida; order Solanales; family Solanaceae; genus Nicotiana; species Nicotiana obtusifolia. The sequence continues at coordinate 110,767 of MCJB01013360.1, read as the reverse complement.
ATTACATTAAGTCATGTATATCAATTTAGTTTCAGTTTCAGTCATTCAGTTGCCTTACATGCTCGGTACATTATTCTTTACTGACGCCCCTTTTACCATGGGCGCTACATTTCATGCCTGCAGGTCATGAAAATTAGAAAGATGGGTCTCGGCAGTAAGCATGCCAATATATAGCTTGATTGGTAAGCTCCACGTCAACCGGAGTTACCAGTCTAGAGTTTTTGTTGTATATTCAAACAGTCTGGGTAGGTAGAGGTCCTGTCCCGACCATAATACGGTTGTACTGTGAAGGCTTATAGACATGTCATGTATGTACAAATATCAGCATAGTGGCCTTGTTGACCCGTATGGGGGGGTGTGTGTCTATATATATATATATATATATATATATATATATATAATATTTTTTGTTGCTTCTCATTCAGTTGAGATTAGTTGTTCATTCCTCAGAATTTCATAAGTTATGGCCTTGCCGACCTAAGATATTTCAAACGGTATTCAGTTGGCCTTGTCGGCCTAAGCATTCATATATGTTCAAATAACACAAGTTTCAGTTGGTACGCTCGGTTAAGTAAGGCATTGGGTGCCGGTCTCGCCTCCTTATATTTGAGGTATGACAAACATGGTATCAGAGCAGGTCTGTGTTAGGAGTCAACAAGCTGTGTCGAGTAGAGTTTTTATATGGATATATTGTGCACAAAATTTATATACAAGAGGCTACAGGGCATTTAGGAGTTGGTTACCCTTCTTTCAGATCTAAATTGTGCAGTAGATCTAAGTCAAAGGAGTTAAGTGTAATGTATGTTTATGCAGGTTTTAGATAGATGCCTTCTTTTAGAAGGGCTATGGCTACCCCGGAGATTGAGGTAGGATCATGAGGGGATGCGAGTAGTACGCCCTCCATTGAGACGGGCCCGTCAAGGATCCGGGTGAGTCACCTTCCCAGGCATCTCCGTGTCCAGCAGTACCAAATGAGTTGAGGGAAGCGCCCGTATCATCAGTTCTACCATAGGCTCCATCTAATCAGGAGGTAAAGAGAGCTGTGCAGATATTGATTATTGCACCCTATTTTGCACTAGTCAAAATAAGATTCAACTTGTAGTTTTCTGTTGTTGATGAAATCGAGTTGCCACCTAATATTTAAAGGTGTACTAGGATAACTATTTAATTACTAAGTCATGTTCTTTATTAATCTGCTAACCGGTGAGATTTTGGGTAAAGGTTCTTGTTCTTCTAAGAGAAAGGTGTTAGCCACCCCTTAAAATCTACCTGAGTTAACTCCATAGGACTTAGACTAGATTAAAGGATTGGTTATTTTTATTATGCTTAAACTAGTATTAAAGAGGCGACATACTATGTATCAATTTACGAAGACTTAATACTTGAGAAGAGGGTGTATGGTTTTTAAAAGACGTGAGTTTAGAAAAGCATATGATTTTAACGTATTAAACATAATGTTTGTATTTGTAAAAAAAATATGAGATGGGTTTAACTTGCAAACATTTTAAGTTATAGTTATTTATGTAACTATAGTGAAAATATTACGGAGTACTAGGTTAAGATATACCTTGGTGTTCAAACTCATTTTTTGAAGAAAATTGCTAGAAGTCCCTTTGAATCGAGCAACGACATTTGTTCAATTTTATGGAGAAGCACAGTTTAAAAGACTAGTTTAGATTCCACTTCAGATTTTTGAAAATAGAGGATTATCGCCTTTGCTAAAGCTGTTTTGTTCCCCAAAGACTTCATAAAATCATTAGTAAAGATTAGTATAGACAATTAACAAATTAAGACTATCTATTACTAAATCTAATATTTCTTTTAATCCTATATCTTTTAGCGCTTGCCTAGATTGCCTGCATGATTCAAGGAGGTGAAGTAAAACATTCAATCAAATATGATAATTGTTCTACACATGTGAGAGATAAAGACAATAAAAATCAACAAAGGCAGTGAGGCAATAAAGCAGTAAGGAAATGAAGCAGTAAAGCAGTAAAGGGAGAGGATGGACTCTGGTTTTGTGCCTAAAAGAGGCTGGCCCAGCAGATAGCAGAAAACGTACAGCAGCTGACTTCAGATTTCCCAAAAATGCAATGACGCGGGGCTTGGGCCTGAGTTCTTTGAGAATTCAATAGGCCCAACAATTGTACATGTTTAAAAGAAAGCGAGGAGGTCATTAGAAAACAACAGTCTATACATATCCATACATGAAACTTGTGAGCAAATGAAAAATATGGCAACTAATAGGTTAAATCCCCCTTTGAATCCCCCGACACTTCAAAGTTCCTAAGGGTCTCAAGGCCGAGGGCAATGCTTGTGCCAGGGAGAGTAGCCTAAGTTCCAATGAGTCACTTTCAATGTGAACCAATCGCCATAATAATACCATACCGTAAAAGTATATACCCCTCTTAACATAGTCCCATAGAATTCCATAAGGGCATAAAGCAGTTTATCTATGTGATCACAACTATATTTAGAACTAAGTAGGTGATTAGCACATTAGACAGTTCCCACAGAAAAAATGAGTTTCAAACGTACTATCATGCTACTGTTAAGAGATCATACATCTGGTACCAAACATCCTAAGCACAGAAGAACATAATTCTAGTGTGTGACCACTCATGAATACAGACGTGCATCTCAATAGCACCCAATCACATTAAACAACAACTTGCCTTGGCCCTTAAGTGTACACAGGTTAACAATTACAACTCATAGTAGGTTTATCACTACAGTTAATGCTTTTCAAAGAAGGGTAACCAACTCCTAAATGCCCTATCTTTAAACAGATCTAACCAGATCTAGCAGGTTTATCACTACAGTTAATGATCCAGATTCAGTTTAAACAGCTTCAAAGATGATACCAGATCATTAATCTTAGTCATGAGGCACAGACTAACAATTTGAACAGAGCACTAATGAGTATTGGCAGAAGTTAAGGATAATGGTAACAATCAGAAATCCTACAAGGATTCTCATCACAACTAGGATTAGAGTTTATCAAAACAAGGTAGGCATGCATGTAGTTAATCAAATAGAGACATTGGATGACTTAGGGTCACTAGCATACACAGAAGAGGCTGAATAGAGATTAGATCATGGAAAAGTTATTATCAGGGACATTATGTGAAGTTCAAAGGATATAGATATCATCAGAGAGGGTGACATGCTAAATGTCTTTAATATTAGAGTTCAGGTGTGAGGAGAAACTTAGCTTCAGTATTTTAAATGGGCAAATGTATTATTACAACTTGAGTGCACTTTAATGTTTTTCATGACTTAAACTCAGTACAAGACAACTTTAGCGAGGTCCAACAACTATTAATATGTGCTTACATATCAGTCATTAACTCAATTCAAACAACCAACAGAATCACAGAGATGAATAAAGAGATGAAAGTGGACTCAGAGATCATAACTAATATGCTAGCACCATAATAGTAATAAGATATTCATTCAAAACATAATTGTACTCCATTAGATTTAAAGAACCAATGTGAGTAATAAATGATGTTCAAGGCAGGGGAAAACTTCATGCTAAGTAGGCTTAACTTAGATGCACAGATTGAAGATAAATGTTGGACATGAGGGAGCCCTATTCGACTTACTAATATAATAATTGATATTCAATTGCAGCAAACATGGACATAACTTAATTCATGGTAGATGGCTTGATCATAGTGGAACACACACAAAGATATTAGTTGAAGTTATTAGAGAATTGACCTAGTTATCCTAATGAAACTATTTCATATAATGAGGCTCACAGATGTGATTAACAATGAATATAAGCACAAGATTTTCACAGTAATAACTCAAAGGCTATTTCAGATTACCAAACATTTATGTGAAGAAAGAAAGCACCTTAAACATTTAAACATAGCATACTTCAACCTCATCAGTAAAGGATTAAACCCTGAGCATTTATATCCCTCTTAGTTAAAATTATGAAACAACAACTTCAAGAACAGACTTCACTAAACAGGATTAGAGTGATAGGCATGAAGATCACAACAGAACACTAGAGGAATCAGAAGTTAGAACAAGTAGAGGAAACTATCGAGGTAATTAAAGAGCTTAATGGTATAGGCCAATCGACTTGGAATAATAGTCAGCTAAGTCACATAATAATTCAATCAAACTGGTTCAAGACTCATAAAAGCGTAGTAGTCAATCATAAATAAGTAACAAATCATTATGAACTAGAACAAGCAGTCATAAACTAATGACAACATTATAAATGAAAGTAGTCAATAGATTCATGGTTTTGAATAAAACAGTCAAAAGAAAGGGAGTGAACCTCCTTATGTGCAGCAAACCAAACAAGGATTCAATTTAGCTGTATAGGAGTCAAATCTTCAAGCTTTTTAGCAGTGAAAGAACTCGAAAAACAAAAAGAGAACATAAATCAACCAGAGAGAACCTAAGCTATGAAATCTTAAGTTTTTTGATAGCTCGTATTTATATTTTAGGCTCTTGTTAGGTCTGTTTAAAGCTATATTTATAGTGCCCTTTAATGGCTTAGGGTTCCATATTCAAACTAGGATAGTGGAAGATGACGAATAGTAGATGATGTGAGCATACTCGAGTGAAAATATGGATGATAGTGGTGAGAATAAGGATAGCTTTTACCTGAGAGAGGAGGACTGCCCGTTGAGAACAGGAATCCATCGGATAAAGGCCCAATATCCTGAGGTCTCTGCACTTGACCTCTGGACCAAGAATAATGATGATGATGCAGGAAAATGGCCATGCATGCACCAACTTTGACAGAGTACAAAGAATCCCTAAGGATTCGACCTTGCACCGATTAGTCTAGGGTTTTGAATTAGGGGTTTTGAAACTCAATCAATTAAAATGGAAATAAAATCTCAGGCTTCATAACCCAGGGACGAGACGATTGACTTTGCCAGTTGGATTTGAGAACAAAAATGAAATGCTGCTTTGATTTTAAGGTCCAGGTTCTGGCGTTCCAGATTTGGCAAACAAAAGGAAAAGTCAGCGGGATTTATGGATAAGGAAACAGGAACGGACGATTTGATAAGGGATTTCATGACCTTGTATGGATTTGTGCAAGGTTTTTATTGATTGATGTTCGTGGCGATTTGAGAGAAGAGAGGACGAAAGAGGAAAGAGAGGCAGCTGTGAGAGTTGCAAATGAATTAGCGTTAAGAGATAGGGAGGGGGGGCTTCTCCGAATTAAGAGTGAGAGGGTTAATCTAGGCCGTTGATCTTTTAGATCAACGGTCGGGTATTTTGGTGTTTAAAAGGTTTTTCTAGGAAACTTTTGTGGCCGTTGGATTATTCTATTTTTACAGTGGAGATGAGATCTGAATGTGTTTTAAAATTAAAGGGGGGAAACGGAGATAAATTGTGAGCCATCGATTTAAAAAACGGACGACTTGGATTTGTTGTGCTTGTTTTATGAGGGTGGTCAGGTGACGTGGCACTAGCAGTTTGGCTCAGAGAAGAGGTCATGGATCGCCAAGGTGGCAAATGAAGGTGGACATGTACTGGGTTGTTAGCAGATTGGGCTTGTGTTTGGGCCACTTTTGATTTAGAATATAGCTACTCTTCATTTAATTAAAGAATTGCAACTATAGCCCTTTGCCTTTTAACCCGTTCGGAATTAATTAAATAAACTTAATTATTTTCAATAAAATACAATAAAATTATAACTATCAAATATGCTACTAATTATTATAATTAATTATTTATAAAATCCTTAATTTTCTAAATTATAATACTAGTTTTGAGTTATTAGCATAATAATCCAGTTAATTGGGAATTAAGGAGTAATCTGTTAATTTAATTATAAAGAATATGTGATGTTTAGTAAAATTATTTTAATAATCTTAAAATAGTAAGTATATTTGTAATTACATAATACTAATACTAGATTTTCAAAACTAATACTTAGTTAATTTTGTAAAATAGGTATTTATTGATAGAAAATTCCTTCAAAGCATTCATTGTAAATTATTAAGTATAAATAAATTAACTTTAAAAGGGAGGCTCAAAATTGACCGTCAACATTGACACAGTTGGTTGCCTCCCAGGCGCCGCGTCACCCTAGAGTATCTGATAGTGATAGATCCCTTGAAGGGTCTGAGAGCCCACAGCCTCGGTAGTTCATTGGGCAGGGATTGCCAATATTTACAAGATTCGACCCAAATGAGGGTGATGGGCGGGCCAAAAGGGCCAGGATAGTTGGTGACTACAGAGGATTACCGAGTAGTGGTAAGTTGCAGTTGTATGGTTAGCAGGCTAGATCTTCGCAACAGAGTATGCATGATTAGAGTTCCCGGGTAAGGTCGAGACAGAGTTCGCAGGCATCGATATCTCAGGATCAGGGTGGTACAAGTCGAGTGAGGCCACCCCGGCCACTTTTCAGTCAGTGTGGTCGGGTGCATGCTAGACCGTGTTGTATGAGCATAGGGGGTTGTTTTTGGTGTGGAGTTAAAGGTCAAAGGATTCGAAGATGTCCGAGGTTGAGCCGCAAAGATAGGGATAGGAGTGCAGATGGAGCCTTGAGCTCCAGTGCTGTTTGAGCTGACTTGATGCGTGCAGGTATGTTAATGGTTTCTTTTTCGAGACATCTACATCTTGCAAACTTAGTATCGACCTATTTCGTGTTCTGTAGTGTTAACACCTCACTTTTTAGTCGGTTCCACAGTATCATTGCGGGGTTAGGATAATCCAATGGAGATAAGTTATGGATATGAAAGTAGAAACCAAAACGAAACTTCCAGTCCAAACGATAGTCAGGATCATACTTGTACGCTAGCGGATTCATAAGATTTAGAGCCCTCACCTAATATGGTGATAGATATACAATATATTTTCTCCTCCCACATAATTATGCTAGATAGTTCTCGGACCTACAATATCATGTTACCCCGACAATTATAAGAAAGTCTAGGTTTGCGGGAGAATTATAAGTTGAAGATAAGTTATAAGGATAGGGTAAGGAAGGCATCATTGGAATATTCAACAATCCAGAAAAATCTAACTGCTTCATGGTGGCCTTCATCAATTAGAGAAAAATGGAAGGAATACGCTACATATGCACGACCCAAATTGAAGCATCTTTCCTATGATGAATTGGGGGATTGTCCCCAGAATATCATTGAGGGGAGATAGGTTACGAAATAGAATCCTATGACGACTCTCGGGTGATCATTAATACGTTTAAAAAGATCACATAAGGTGATATACCCAGAGTGGTTCCCAAGTCATTTACAAGGATTGGATTGTCCAAGCAGTAGTAGGAGGTGACATAGGCCCTTCGTCAATATGTAAAGGAGTTATATTACCACTTTTCATTAAGGGTTACATGTATTGATACTAGTAAGTTAAAGTATGCCATATGCATTGGGTTGATAGGACCTTCGGACTCATTATACAACATGTTATAATTCCAAACACCTTCTGGATGAGAACAACTTAGGACAAGTGACGGCAAGAGTTTTCAAGACATTTGAAGGATAGTTGTAAGAAACATGAGAATAGTCAGCGAGTGTGTATTGACTGATATGATGAAGTATCAAGGCAGAAATGTGTTTCTCTTAATGATAGACATGCAGAAGAATTACGACAAAAAGGATAGAAGTGAATGAGATTGTAGTTATTTAGATTTCACAAATATGTTATTACTCTGGAATAGTGTGTAAGAACCAATGGTAAAGAAGAGACAATAAGGACCTTTCGGCTGGAAATGCCAAACCTCCAATACTTAGGAAGCTAGTGTGAGGAGTAAATCGAGACAAGAGACACCACCCCAAGTCACCCAGAAAAGAGATGTAAAGGTAAAACGATTAAGCAATTGGTTGATGGAAGACCAAATTATGGCTAGACAAGGAAACTCAAATGAGTCATTAGATCATATAAAACTACGAATTGGATCTAAATGTGTGAAGCATTAATCCCACAACACAAACATTCACGACTCTTAAAAAGTATTCTGACAGAAGCAATGGTGGATAAAGCTCAATATAAGCATACGAAGGATCGAAAAGGGGCCAATTAGCCTAGGATACAAGGCAGTCATTAAAGAGTTGTGTTCAGAGATAACATTATCAAAACAATAACGAAGTGAAGGGCAAGTAAAGATGATGATAGATGATTCAAACTGACCAGAGTTTCTACGAGGTGAATAATGTAATGAGCTCATAAGCTTAACGAGAACAAGAGAATCTTTCCCAAGGGCCATTGACAAAAGGTGTTAACCATGAGCCAAGGAAAGAGATTTTGGTCTCAGTACAATGATCGAATTCAGATATTATGGAACATCATCTTATAAAGTCAAGTTCATTAGAATCTTATATGTGCCATATAAGGGAATAAGTTAATGAATTATCATCTATTGTATATTGACATGGATAATTGGAATAGAGAGAAATGTTTGAGATTATGTACATACCAGAAGTTTAAAAATGGGATAAAAATATGATAAATTAGTATATGCATGGTGCAAGTGGAAGAGGTAGGAAGGAAGGGGAATCATTTATGACCAATAGTAGCGAGAATGTACGAAAAGGGTTATTTGAACTGCGAACTAGAGTTAACCATAGTGGTACACACGCTTCAGATACGATGGTGTTATCTATAGAGTGTACATGTTGAGAATCTATAAACTATAAGAGCTTCAAGCCCAGAAGTACCGAAAACAATCACAATATACACCACTCCAATTAAAAAACAAATTTAGGTAAACGGAGCTAAGTTGCTGATATAGGTGATGGCTTAGGTATTTTAAAGAATTTCAATATAGATAATCCTATACCGTTTGGATAAGGTTAATATTGTAACCAGTGCAACCAGCCGTCTATCGACGAGCGGTCCGATAGATTTGGGGGCCAAGGAAAGAAGTTGGCTGAGAGATGCATCAATTAGCTAAGTTGGAATCCGGTTGAAAGATTTAGATAATAAGAGCCAGAAAATGAAATAATCATCCCTTGTGCCACAAGTCAAGGAGCGACATTATGAGGATCCCGTTTTAGGAAAATCAAAGAATCTATTCAACAAGAGGAGACCACAACTTTTGAGCTTGATGGAAATAGGGTTTTCAGGCACCAAGGCTGATAGTGCGTTCCAAATGTAATAGGGTCACGAGATAAGATTATGAAAGAGATCCACTATTCGCAAATAGTCTATTCATCTTGGATCAACAAAGATGTACCATGATATTAAACGAATGTATCGATGGAATGACATAAAGAAGAACATTTTGCAAAGTTGCGGCTTAGTGTCCTAAATGGTAGCAGACAGTTATTACAACCGGGTGATTGATAACCATCCAAAAATGTCAGGAATCATAATCTAAAGTGCAATACTGAGACATAGAAGCTCCATATTGGTAACTGAGCTAACGGTGAAGCTTATCCAGGAGCGGTTATTGACCACTCAAAGTCGTCAGAAGTCATATTCAGATATGCGACGACGAGACTTAGAGTTCCGAGTTGATGATTGGGTATTCTTAAAGGTTTCACCTATGAAGTGCATCATGAGATTCAGCGGGAAGGAAAAGCTTAGCCCGGGATATATTATGCCCTATAGAATCATTTGGAGGATAAGCCAAGTGGCCTACGAGCTAGAGTTGCCTTCTGATCTACAATATGTCCATTAGGTATTTCATATGTCTATGAGGCGGAAGTGTATTGGAAACCCTACTTGGGTTGTCCCAGTTAATGATATTTCAATTATAGAAAACTTATCCTACTGAGAGGTTCCAATGGCCATACTAGATCGGCAAGTCCACTAGTTGAGGACCAAGGATGTGGCTCCCATAAAGGTATTCTAGAGAAATAAAAACGTTGAAAAGATGACATGGGAATTTGAGAAAGAGATTAAATCCAAGTATCTTCATTTCTTCCAGACAGAAGGTGACCCTCAGTGCTGAGGTATTATAGCAAGACAGAGACAGAGTTACTTTTTCATGAAGTAAGTTATGGCTTATGCAGATTCCATTTGATATTTGATGGACATGTGAGGCCAATGAGATATTATTGCTTGTTTATGGCCTTGTGTGGCATGTAGTATATTTTCTGGTTAGAAACTCTGTTGGAATTTTAATAGAATTCTTAAGATTTAATTTCTCTCCTATACACCTCTACATTCGGGGACTAATTCTCCTAAAGGGGGAGGATGTTACATCCCGTATTATCATACATTAAGTTGCGTCGTAAGCTAGTCGACGTGACCCCGAAGAATAAGAGTATATTTGAAGATTATAAGTATTTATACCATGTTTAATAAGTGTAAAGTGTATGTTGGAAAAGGTTAGAAGTTACTTTAATCGAAAAGAATAAGTCTCAGCAAAATTTCCTAACATATGGAGTGACTTACGAATCGTACATTGAGGTACATGCCGATGTTATAACCCATACTTTTAGGGTAATACTTGGAGTTTTTAACATGATAAGAAGGTCTTGTGATGAGGTAATTTAATCTTATAATATTCATATGATAAGTATTAAAGTCAAGCCAGTTGTAAAATAAAAGTCGACAAAAGTTATTGCAAGTTATGTTCATATGTTTACTGAAATTTGGATTTGTTGTCACTAAGCTTTTCTCCCAATGTACCTGAAGTTACTAGTTAATCCATCCACCAAATTGAAGGTCTACCAGTCTAATTTTAACGTATTAAATAGCTCATCGATACGATGTCAGAGTAGAGAGATATTCACATTTTTGCAAGACTGCGCAGGCAGCCCCTTTTGGGACCTACTGAGGTGGTGGGAAACTCTTTTTGGTGTATTTATTGGGTGATTCCTTATCTCACTTCATTTTCGACACCAACAGATCCTAAATACTCCAACACATAGTCCAAGCGCAAAACCAAAGGTAAACAACATAAATCGAGCGTCGTGAATCTCGTGGTGCTAGTTGAACGTAGTTCTATCGCGTTGTGCTTGTGTTGGTTGTTCCTCCAAGGTGAGGCAGCATAAGAAAAGTCTTGTTCTTGCTGTGTGAGGTAAGATTATTCTTCTCCCACTTATATTTGAAGTGTATCTAAGTCCTAGCTAAGTTGTATGGATTGAAAAGTGCAAGATAATACTAAGTAGTTGTGTATGAATTGATTGTGGGGTGTTGGGCTATTTCGTGGTGTTTTCATGATGGATATATGGTTGGAGAACTATATATATATATATAAGTCTATTATGCACTGGATATATAGTTTTTGATTGTTTGGGTTTGAGGAAAGTGAAAAAAATAGGGGATATCCAAATTATCATGGAAGAGCTTGTGCCTTTTGTGTCAATTTCTAGTTTTCATAGCTTAACAATGGTTTCCTTATCGCTTGTTGTATTTTTTGGACTGTTTTGGAGTTAGTTTTATGTTGTCTTATGGCTGAAAATCATGAAGTAAGACTTGAGTATGTTGTTAATATTGTTGCTATGTACCTTGAAAGAAAGAAGGATTTAAAGTGTAGCTTTACTAGTTGTAATCTGAGCTTGTCGCTAGATGTGTCATTTATGTTGGTTGAAAAGCTAAATGTGTAGTTTCTAGTTGTTGTCATTGTTGTTGTTATTGGGGACCTGAGGATTGTAAAAGAAACATGCGAGATGCTGCCCCTTTTATTATAGAATAAGCTTGTCGTTCTATATATGACAGTTTTATCATTCCTAGCTTGACAATAGCGTCATTAACATTGATTGTAGATTGAGGTGCTGCTCATGTTAAGCGTACTGAGTTATTGATCAATTGACGAAAGGTATGTAAACTCTACTTCTCTTCTTTCGATGGCATGAATCTATATAAGTTTAGAACATAGTATGACCAAGAAAAGTAATTTGTAAAGATCCCATATTGGGTTATTCCATATTACTCATGACATAACTATCCCTTGTTGAGAATTCCTATTTAGTTTAGCATTATTTCATGTCTAGTTGAGAAATAGAGAGTATACATATGTCATTTACTGTATTACTATATGCCTACGGAGCTAGACAGATTCGCGCCACACCTTCAGGGCTATGTAGTTGCCTATGGGGCTATACATATACACACCTAGCCCTATATGAGGCCAAATAGTTTTTCGGTATTACTTATATGATATGAGTTAGAGACAGGTAAGTATGTTTCCAGATTATCATGGGTCCCTAGGATTACATTCAATCATGTATATCAATTCAGTTTCAGTTTCAGTTATTCGGTTTTCTTACATGCTCGGTAAATTATTTTGTACTGACACCCCTTTGCCGGGGGGGGGGCTACATTTTATGCCTACAGGTCCTAACAATCATAGAGATAGGCCTCAGCAGTAGGCGCACCGGTATACAGCTTGATTGGTAAGCTCCACATCATCCAGAGTTACCAAGTCTAAAGTTTTTATTGTATATTCAAACAGTCTGGGTAGGTCGAGGCCCTGTCCCGATCACAATACAGTTATATTCTATAGAGGCTTGTAGACATGCCTGTGTGTACATATGTCAACATGGTGGGCCTTGTAGACACGTGTATGTGTGTGTGTATATATATATATATAGGGTTGCTTCCCGTTCAGTTAAGATTAATTTTTCATTCTTCAGATTTTCATAAGTTATGGCCTTGCTGGCTTAAGATATTTTAGAATGGTATTTAGTTGGCTTTGTCGGCCTAAGCAGTCATATATGTCAGATAACATAAGTTTTAGTTGGTATGCTCCGTTAAGTAAGGCATCGGCGCTGGTCTCACCTCTCTGTATTTGCAGCGTGACAGTCTTGTCTAAGCCTCTTCACTACCTTGTCGGGGTTAGGCTCGAAACTTACGGAGTACATTGGGTTACTCATACTACACATCTTATCTTCTTAAGCAGATTCTTGGTATCCGATCTAGTGGCACATAGAGGACGGACTAGCTCACTTGTTGTGAAAACTCGAAGTGGTATTGCACTCTCGTCTGCAGGCCTTGATGTCGCCCATCTTTTAGACTTTCTACTGTTTATTCATATCAAACAGTGCATTATTACTTCAGACATTGTATTTAGTAACTCTATAGAAGCTTATGTACTCAGTGACTCTAGTTCTGGGAGGTAATAGACGGTTTTTGGTTTGGTTGTGTTATACATTATCGAGCTTTTCCCTTTATTTATGATTTCATGTTATTTTATGCCCAATATTGTCCCTTTATTTATGTTATTTGTTGATGTGCCTAACAAGTGGTGTTAGGCACCATCACGACCCTTTAGTTGAGATTTTAGGTCGTAACACGTACACGCGGATTGTGCTAAATTGATTAATGTTGGTTGATTCTGATATAGAATCCGATGATGGTGAGTTTTGAGCATAAAGGTGGAAACTTTGATCGTGCAAGTGAATCCTTTAAATTTTGTTATGTATTTTATGTGCTTATATGCTGAATTCTAACATGCTACTCAATGCCTCTATTATTTGTTGATGACTTTTTAGCCAATATTGAATCGTTTATGTTGAGTATCTCTGATTTGTTTGTTGATGATATTGTCTCTTTGATCATTTTTCTTGTTGCGAGTTATTATAACTGCACAGGTTCTTTGACTAGTGAGTATCACATGACTTGAACCTCGTCACTACTTCACCGAGGTTAGTCTTGATACTTACTTAGTACATGTTTTCCCTTACTCATACTATGCTTCTGGATATTTTGTGCAGATCCGGACACTAGCAATAGCGGATCTCGTGAATGAGCATTGTTGCTGATAGAGAGGATTCAAAGTAGTGTTGTATGATTCGCCTACAGATCTTTGGAGCCCCCTTCACCCTATCTTCATATTGTTACTTATATATTGAGACAGTATTGTATTATTGAGGCATCTCCTTGTATTCAATTTTAGAGCACATGACGTACTACATGGTTTTGGAAATTTGAAGTTATGGTATCTTTGTATTAGATATTGTTGAAGCTTTAGTTTTGCTATTTATATTATTTAAGTCATATTATATCTTATTTTCATTGGTTTGAGTCTTTATTGCATGTTAGTTTTAGTGGGATTTTGAGTCGTGATAAAATATACATTTTTGTTAAACCTAATTTAATATACTTATATTTTGGCATATAGACAACAGCTGTACTAAACACTTGTTGCACTTGTTGTAGCTATTTTTAATTTACGCGCTTTACTTAACATTAAATACAAGGTTTCAATTTTCGGTCCTCTACTCGGGCTAACTTCTCTTTGCTATTGTTATTGTGTACTCTAAGCTTAAGTTTAGAAATGCAAAATGACATTCATATATCTAGAGCTTTGTGTACCAACATCCTTTATAATTATTATTTTTATTTTTGATAAGGTTCCAATTATTGGAATATCCAAAGGAACTATCCCTCTTCTTTTTGTTCCATCTGTTTTACTAACTTCGTTTTATTCTTTCAGTAGGCTAAGAACCATGAGAAAATCCCTTTTGTAATTTTAATTACCCAACTTTATTCCAAGAATTCATCACCAGCGACTGCTGTTCTGCTACTAATCAGACTTCCCCAAAATTTGCGTACAATACATAACAAGCAAAGATCAAACATATAATCGTTATACAACAAAAGATTTGGTAAAGTGGAAGCCACAAAGAACTGGTTAATTTTAAATTTACATTTTCTTTAAATATCCTTCCTAGGTTACGGATTATCTTTCGAGTAGCTTGTACTCCTTCCGTGTCCAAACAGTTACATACTTAAACAACTTCACTTGACAATGATTTTAAAAGTATCTCTAATCAATTATTTCTTTGAGATATATTATACTTTATGTTATATTTAATGAACAATTCTGTTTTCACTTTCTTTTCACTTCATTTATATATCATAAACCCATCTGTGTTTGTAAGGAGAACTACGCTACTTTGCAATAACTTGACATTAAGTCAGTAAAAATTTGTTCGAAACTCAACTATTATAATGCAATTTGATGTTAATTCGAAAATTTCTTTGGATATATCGTAAAAATTGAACAAGGGGGAGATTAGCATGGTCCCCATCCATGGATAACGTAGACAAATTCAGAAATAGTCCAAATTCATAAAAGGATGTTAACTCAACAAAAAGTAATTGAATTTTGGAGACACAAATTAAGCTCGGACGGAGCTGGAGTCAATAAGTAAACTAACACTAAAGGCGTAGAAATAATTAAATTACGTCAAGGCTTGACTTGTAATTGGCTTCCTACACCTCCCTCTATATAAGTAAACAGCTCTTATGTTAAAGTAATCACCCCTCCTCCAGCTATTGCTAAAAAATATGGCTAATAATCCTATCACCTTGTGTCATTGGTTAATTCCCATCTTAATTCTCTTACTTCCATCAACAATGGCTGATCAGTCAGACACTTATATCGTCCATATGGACGCATCAGCCATGTCAAAAGCTTTTTCTAGCCCTCATACTTGGTACTTCACTACTCTTGCTTCTGTATTAGACAGTACCAGTAGCAGAAACACTATGTCTTCCTCAAAACTAGTCTATTCTTACACTAATGCCATGCATGGGTTTAGTGCAAGTCTTTCTTCTTCCGCGCACGATGCCATCAAAAATCTTCCAGGCTATGTTTCTTCAATGAAGGACATGACAGTTAAAATTCAGACTAGCCGCACATCCCAATTCCTTGGACTCAACTCAATGTCTGGTGCGTGGCCAAAATCGCATTAAGGCAAAGATGTTATCGTTGGTTTAGTTGATACAGTGGTTTGGCCAGAGAGTAAAAGCTATGATGATTACGGCATGAACGAAGTTCCATCAAGGCGGAAAGGATTATGTGAAGGTGGCACTCAGTTTAATTCTTCTTTGTGCAACAAGAAACTCATTGGAGCGCGTTACTTCAACAAAGGCCTACTTGCTAGCGGGAAAAATCATACTATGACAGTGAATGCTGCCCGTGATACAGAGGGACATGGAACTCACACTTCCTCTACTGCTGCGGGAAGTCCTGTAGAGGGTGCATCTTACTTTGGCTATGCCCCTGGCGCTGCTATAGGCATGGACCAAAGGCTCATGTGGCCGTGTACAAGGCTCTCTGGGATGGAGATGGTACCTTCTCGGATATTCTGGCTGCAATGGATCAGGCAATTGCTGATGGTGTGGATGCCTTGTCCTTGTCATTAGGCTCAGTTTTTCCAGTTCCACTATATGAAGATCCTATTTCTATTGCTTCATTTGCTGCGATGGAGAAAGGCATATTTGTTTCCACTGCTGCAGGAAATGAAGGGCCTTTCTATCAATCTTTGCGCAATGAGGCACCTTGGTTTCTAACTGTTGCTGCTAGCACAGTTGACCGTGATGTTATTAGGAAATTAACTCTTGGTAATGGAGATTCAGTCACTGGTTTATCTCTCCACCCTGGGAATTCTTCAAGGGAAATTTCTGTTATCCTTGTCAAGACGTGCTTAGATACGAAGGAATTGCAAAATGTTAGAGATAAATTTGTGGTCTGCAATGACAGAGTGGCATCAACTGAGTACCAAGTTGCAAATGTGAGATATTCGAAAGTTGCTGGTGGTATCTTAATAACAAATGACATTCAATACCTCAAAACAGATTTCCCAGCTATTTTTTTGAATTTCCAAGATGGTGATCAAGTTTTGAAGTACATTAACGGCAGTTCTTCATCAAAAGCGAGAATTGGACTTCAAGGCACACTAATTGGTGTTGGAACAGCCCCAAGCGGTTGCGTATTTTAGTTCAAGGGGGCCATCAAAAAGGTGCCCCTTCATCCTCAAATCTGACTTGATTGCTCCTGGTGACTTAACAATAGCTTCATGGTCTCCAATATCATAGGTGAGTCCAGGGACTGAACTGTACAATATCTTCAACCTTGCTTCTGGTACATCAATGGCACGCCCACATGCTGCTGGTGTAGCTGCTCTTCTGAAAGGGGTACACCGTGAATGGAGCCCTGCTGCCGTCCGATCGGCCATGATGACCACAGCAGATGTGTTGGATAACACACAAAACCCAATTCAAGACATTGGTCAAGAGAATGCTGCTGCAACTCCTCTTGCTATGGGTGCTGGCCATATCAATCCTAATAAGGCACTAGATCCTGGACTCATCTATGATACGACACCAGACGATTACGTTAATCTTCTTTGTGCTCTTAATCTCACATCCAAACAGATAAAAACCATCACCAGGTCCTCCTCTTATACTTGCCCCAACCCATCATTGGACCTAAACTATCCATCTTTCATTGCTAATTTCAATTGGAGTAGCAGCGAGTTGGATCCTACAAGGATACAAGAACTCAAGAGGACAGTGACTAATCTAGGAGATGGTGTGTCAGAATATACAGCCATGCTTACTGCAACGCCTGGACTTAAAGTTAGTGTTGTTCCTGAAAAATTGGTTTTCAAAGAGAAGTATGAGAAGCAAAGCTACAAACTGAGGGTATAATGTCCAAAACTAATGAATGATTTTCTGGTTCATGGTTCTTTAAGCTGGGTGGAAAAGGGAGATAAACATGTGGTTAGGAGCCCCATTGTCGCCTCAAATCTTTAGTTTGATCCTTTGTCAGGATAGCATTGATTACTGCATATTCACTAAGCATGTCTTTTGAGAACTTGATATGTAAAACATGTTTGTGAAGTATAATTCTAAGGTTCACAATGTTGTTGCCCTGTCAGTTCGAAAAAGAAATTTCCAGATTAATGGATTAAAGTTTATCTATGACGATTACTTGCGTTTATTATTCAATCTAACTCGTCATAACACGTAGTTGATAGATTATGAATTTAGAGCATAGAAAAAGATATTTCTATTAGATGTGAGGAAATATTTATCCAAGACAAGGCACCTATGCCCCTTGAGTATCTCTTGTTAATAAGGAAATTATCATTCAACCATGTTGAGTGTAATAAAAACATAAGCATGTCTTTTCAGGTTGTATCACCAGAAAAGTTACATCTCTTCGACATTATTTCAATTGAAGAGAAAACTACTGTGAATGAGTAGCCAAATTAGTAGCCCCTAATTTGGAGGAAAAAAACCTACTAGTCTGCTGGTGTTAATCTGGCTCAATGAAGGAGCAAAATAGACTTTGACCCCTCCAATTAATGGGCCGAATTAAACACACTGTCATCCCCTTTTATTAAATTTAACGACTCTAAGATCACCATTAGGATTTTAGCAATGATTGATATCTACTGTTTAGGTTGAGGGCAGTGGAGAGGAAAGCAGAGTGTTAAAGAAAACTATATTGATCTCTTAATTCACCTTAGACCTACAAATTCTAGAAGTTAACTCAAGACTTCAGTTCTCTTCTCCTCTCTTCTATATATGTAAAAGACTCGAGTTTGTCAACTGCATAATGCAACAGTATCCCATCACAAGCTTAGATTTTAAAGTATGATATCTCATAAATTCATCATTCATAACTGGAGGTAAGTTTAGTTACTTTTCTTTTCAGTTTTTCCTTCCTCAATGTAATGGAAAAGAATTGACAGACTAATAGACAGGCTATGTGTGTATCTTGTATGCTAGTTAATTTGCTTTTATCTAATCCCTGAGTGGAATGGACTCAAGATTGAGTATACATTTGGAACATAATTATTTAAAAGGAACAAGTTTTCTTGAATTATGTAATAATGTTCCATAGACATTTAAAGAGTTAAGCCGGTCAAGCTCAGGTCGGCAAGATGTTCTGCAAGACCAAGCACCGGTGGAAAATATTGCTGGTAATATTCCAGCACCTGCTGCAGTTAAGAATGACTGCCTATTTGGGTGTCATATATTCCACAGGTATGCTTTCTCTGAGCACAACTTGGAAGTAGTAAGAGATAGAAGATCTACTTTGCCTGTACATATAATGTATATGGACGTGAGAATTTACACTTAACCGGAAAATTTTTGGAAGTTATAATCCCCAATTATGAAAGAAGCTCTTAATTTCACATCGAAACAGGCAAAAGCCATCTCTATGCTCCTCTTAATCTTGCTCCAACCCATCGTTAGATAAACCATCCATCTTTCATTGGCTATTTCAACAGGAATACTAACGAGTCAGATCCCACGAGAATACAAGAATTCCAGATTAATACAAAATGAGAAATCAGATTAATATTGAAATAAACGATGAAAAAGTAAATGCAAACCACACAAGTTGAATAATCTTAGCCTTGAAGATTAGTCACCCTCAAGTCAGAAATGCTTTTATCGATGCCAGAACAGAATGGCAAGATAATGAGAACTAGAAATAATATATTGCTTTGTGATGCGTGTTACAGTATGTTGAATGAATTTTCAGACCCCCCTTTATATAGTAGTGGAGTCATACTCTAGGTACATTTCAATAAAAGGTAAAAATCTTTTGATTTGCTGATTGCCAGTTCTTTGCTGATACGTGCCAAGATTTTCGCCGTAATAGCCGTCCGGTCGCTTGATATTTCGGTCTTCTGTTAGTTATCTCCGAGCTTGTTCGAGGCTAAGGTCGACACCAGACTTAATGTTCCTCTAAGGCAGGCTTTTCGACTTCGGGTTCTAGCTCGACGGGACTCGAGGTCGATCTTCAGTTCTTGGTCGTCACATTCCAAGCCTAATCCACCAAGTTTTCATCGAGCTCGACTTCGACCGTATACATATAGTCCCCTCATATTTCGGAGAGTAGACAACGACAAATGACATGAACTTCCGATCCTAACTTTGATATTTTGTGACAGAAACGACAAAACAGTCAAAATATCTCGCCAGTCAAGTCTCAATGGCATTAAATGCCCGTCAGTTGTTGGTCGGCCACTCCCAGATGCGAACAGTTGCTGAGAGACTATAAATACCCCCTCATTAGTTCATTCAAACTTTACTTTCAAACATTCTGCCCCCGACCTTAGAAATTTCAACACTCCTAAGCATCAATTTTCTGGTTACTCTGAAATCTTTTTATAAGAACTTCTGTTTTTCTTTTATCCCAAATCATCAATCATACTCTTTTAACTTCCTCTTTTTCCTTTATTTTCCAAAAAAAAAGGTGAAGATCTCAAAATGCGTTCCCTAAAAAGAAACTCCCTCTGCCTCGCGACCGGCTAAAGAGGAAAACGTTTTGTTTGCTGCTACTGAGGAACCGACACCGGAGCCTCCCCTGAAGATGTTCGTTCCTGTGGGGTGCCCGACCGGTGCTGATTTCAAGGTCGAGAAACCCTCCTCGGTACCTGGTCGGTGTGAACCAATCTCGAGATATATATGCTCGGCCATCGATAACTTCCTCTCCAAAGTCAAGGAGGATTGCAACTGGGTTGATAAGCACGTGGTGGTTCCTACACCCAAGGAAGCGATTACTACCCAGGTGGAGGGTTTTTTTAAGTGTTTACACTTATCCCTTCACGTTGGGGCCCTTGGATCCGGTCATCATCGCCTTCTGTAAGAGGTACGAGGTGACCCTCTGTCAAATTTATCCTTTTTTCTGGAGGATAGTAATTCTCCTCCGCTTCTTCGTAAACAAAATCGAGGGGTGTTCCTTCACCATCGATCATCTCATGCATCTGTACAATCCCTGACTCTATCGAGGGGAATTAATAAAACTTGCACGTCGGGCAAGTAAGGCTCCATTCTCGAGCATTGATGATGATCAGGACCAAGACTGGTTAGGACGATTCATTCAAGTGAAGACCTCAGATTTAATCCCGGCCGAGGATATGTCATTTCCTGAGAAATAGAACATGAAACATAAGTATAACCTTGCCTTTAAGATTTCGTTTATCGCTTTTCCTTTTCCTCCCTTCTCATCGATGTGTCGTGGTGGTGCAGTTGTTGCTCGAATGCCGGATGCAGTTCCTTGACTCAAGGAGTGGGTCGAGGGCATTGTGTCACAGAAACCATATTCTGAGTGCGCATGGCACGGACTGTCGAAGGGTCGATGGGAGGCCCATTCTCACGGTGAGATTTCGTTCTCGTGCGGACAACACTTAGGTTTTCCCCATGTTGCTGAGCCTTTACTCATTTTTCTTTTCTTTCCAGGTCTTCCCAAGGATGTTGCAATGACGCCTCCATCTGGTGGCGAGGATTGCCCCTCTAAGTCCCTTGCTTCGAGACAGGGTGAGGAAAAGAAGAGGAAAAGGGCTCTGAGTTCTTCGAACTTGGAGGAAAAAAAAACAAAAAGAAGGTTGGTGCGTAAATCCAAGGAAAGCACCAGCGCCCGGGATATCCCATCGGACTCACTCGATCGACTGAGGGAAGAGTCCAAAGAAGAAGAAATAGAAGCTTCCGAATTGATGACCCGAGTGAGAAGTGGCATCGAACTGCCTCAAACCAGGGTGGCTGATGAAGGGGCAGTGGCCGAGGCCTCCGAGCTGGAGAGGGGCGAGGCCGTTTTGCCCCGAGCTGGGGAGGTCGACAAAGAGACCACGACTGATACTTCTCGGGCAGAGGATAACGCCCCGAAGGATGCACTTGGGGTGATAGATCTCTCCGAGTCGCCTTCATTTACTGACTCAATTATCAACGAGGCCCAGATGCTGAAAGAACGCCTAAATGAGGGGTCCCAAGGGGCAGCAGACTCTTTTAACAATTTCTTTGACGGCTTAGATTCTACTGCCTCGGAGGACGTCACTGGGTTGGGTGACTTACCGGTGCCAAAGAAGATACCATCCTCAGGAGCCATCGGGCCTTCTTCAAGTCCGAAATTAGTAAATCGGTTCCCAGCTCCTAGTGCAGATAGTGACCGGAAGCAGTCAATCATTATGTCTATCCCGGAGGATGCCCGGTTTCTCTCCGCCCCCGTAGGGGTTGCTAGTTATCTTCGGTGCCTAGTGACCGAAGAGGATCATACCAAGATGGACGAGGTGGAAGCGCCCTTCCTGTTCAACGAAGCACAACAAGTGTTAAATATGGTAATTTTGGATGCCTCTTTTATGTACTTAGATTAAGTCGTAGACAATCATAACATTTTTCTTTGTGCTTTCAAGCCTCGGTGCTTCATCACGAGACTTTTCTCCGATATCAGGAAGAGTTAAACCATCACGAGGTCGAGATTCGGAAGCTTACTGAGAAGAGGGATGCTTACAAGCTTCTTAGTGAGAAACTCCAGGCTGAGCTAGAAGTGGCTCAGAAGGAGCATGCCGACGTGGTCGAGCAGGTAAGAAGAGTTTTTGAAGTTAGTGATGATGAGTCAGACACAGTGGCTAACGGTCCGAACCCGCAGCTTCAAAAGAAACTTGACTAGATCAAGAAGCTCCAGGTAGAGGTGGATACGGTAAAAGCTGAGGCCGAAGAATGGAAAAGAAACATGGACCGCCTAGCCTCTAAAAAGGAGAATTGCCCAGGCACAATTGGCTTCGGTTGAGGTCCAACTTCGGGCTGAAAAGTAAAAAGCCTTGGTACAGGCCAAAAATATCGAGGAGCTCTAGTCTTAACTGAGCTCGGCGTTCTCCGGTCAAGAAAATCTAGCCAAAGAGCTTGAGGCGGCCAAGTCAGAGGTTGTCCTATTCAAGGCCAAGGCTAATGAGAGGGTGGCCCAACACAAGGCCAATGCCAAGGCGGCTCAGGACCAAGAGAGAAATATAGTCGAGCATACGAAGTGGCAATCTCGAAGGGATGCCCTCGAGGGAGTTCATGCTCGGGGTTTTGACTTATTGGCTGAAATCGAGAATGCCAAGGTGTTCGAAGCCAAGGCTAGGAAGCTAGCTTATCACGAGGAGGAAGATTCTGAGGGGTCTAAAGATTCGGGTGAGTCCGAAGGCTGCGAAGACCCCAAAGGTGATGAGCGGCCCCGAAAAAGACTAGGCCACTTAGAATCCTTTCAGATGTTTTTGTCTTTGCTTTTCGAGGCCGTTCGACCTTTGTAAATTTTTGTATCGGGGCTATTTGGCCCTTGTAAAAAGAATTTTGGATATGAATATATAAGGCTTTTTTTCCCCTTTCACAGCTTTTATATTTTTCCCTTTGCTTTATTATTTGTATTCACAAAGATCGAAATGCCTTAGTATGAAATAATTAGGTTATGTTCGAAGGTTCAAACAAAACTTACCTTAAACATTATTCTATTTTATGGCATCGTGGGGATTCAGTATCACCAGAAACTTTTTTCTCAAAGTAGTTTAGATTATAGTTTGTCGAGGGTAGCCTTTAGAACCGGATATGAAATTTTTTGAAGGCCATATTTTTGTTACGGGTCTCGGAAATCTCCGAGCCGTGTTAATATGGCCGTAGACTTTTTAGTTTGGGTGTCACCTAGTGGGCTTGCTATCCCGAGTTATCTGGTCTTGCCTAAGATAATAGTGGGTGGCTGTGGCCTTTGAAATTCGAGTGTTGCCTAATAGGTCTTATGTCCCCGAGGTCTAATAGCTTGGACCGTCCAAGTTTTTTTTCGGACGACAGTCCCCGAGTGAGAGAGTGATTGTTCAAACTCGGGGTAAGGCGGCCCTTGTGCTCGATACTTTTAGGGGATCGGATGCAGGAAATTCCTTAAGGAATGCAAGAAAAAAATTTAAAAGACAAGATGTTTGCAAGGAAGAGACTTCTTTTTATTCTTGTGCATAATAGTTATACGTGTGTACATGCTTTGTGCCAGGGTTCGAGCAGTCTATGTGGGCACGGTTCATTTGACCGTTTGCCCTTACAATGTATCCTATCGATCGAGACCCTTTAATCTTGAAGTCTATTTCCATGTTAAAGTCGATATCCAAGGTTAATGCCCCCAAGTGTTCGGGGTTGATCAATGAGAGGCCTCGAATGCTGTTATGATCATCGTCACCGGTTTGTAGCCGGCCTTAAATTCTAAGTTAGCACGATTTACTGGTTGCCTCCTTAAAGACCTTGCCGTAAAACCCATTTGGGACAAACCGGTTTAAGGGAAAAAAGAGTGCAACACATGCTTTCAGACCTAAAATCTCGTATTGTCCCTTGTTGGCTACCTACAAGCGTTAGTTATGTAAATGAAAGAAATAACGGGGCCGTACCTTAGCATTAATATCGCTTCAAGTGAGCTATATTCCAGTTGTTCACTAGTTGCTCGTCGCTCATTATTCCGAGTTTGTAGGATCCTTTTTCAGTGATCTCGATAATTTGGTTCGGTCCTTCCCAGTTCAGTCCCAATTTCCCTTTGTTCGAGTTTGGGTGCTCAATGTGATCTTTCTGAATACCAAGTCCTCGATATTGAAGTGTCGAAGGTTGGCCCTTCTATTGTAATACCTATCAATCGCTATTTTTGGGCGGCTAACCGGACAAGGGCGGCTTTGCGCCTTTCATCTAATAGCTCCAGGCTCGTACTCATAGCCTCGTCGTTTGCTTCCTTTGTTGTGTATCGGAATCTGATACTTGGTTCTCTGACCTCGATCGATATCAAAGCTTCGGCGCCATAAACCAAAGAAACAGGGTAGCCCTGGTACTGGACTTCGAGGTCGTACTATATGGCCATAGAACCTCGGGTAGTATTTCCTTCCATCTTCCTTTGGCGTCGGTTAACCTCCTTTTAAGGTTTTGGAGTATGATTTTGTTGGTAGATTCAGCTTGTCCATTCCCACTAGGGTGGTAGGATGTTGACAGGATCCTTTTGATCTTGTGGTCTTCAAGGAATTTGGTTACTTTGTTGCCGATGAATTGTTTCCCATTATCGCATACAATCTCGGCCGGGATTCCGAATCGGCATATGATGTGGTCCCTAATGAAATCGATGAATTCCTTCTCCCTGAACTTCTTGTACGCCTGGGCTTCCACCCATTTAGAAAAATAGTCAGTTATAAGAAATATAAATTGAGCCTTATCGGGTGCCCATTGAAGGGGGCCAACGAAGTCCAATCCCCACTTCATGAATGGCCATGGCGACAAAATCGAATGCAGCAGCTCCCCGAGTTGATGAATCATCGGAGCATGTCTTTGACATTCATCACATTTTCGAACGAATTCCTTTGAGTCTTTTTCCATGTCGATCCAATAGTAACAGACTCTGACTACTTTTCAAACCAGCGATTCGGCGCCCGAGTGATTCCCACAGGTACCTTCTTGGATTTCCCTCAAAACGTACTCAGTACCCCTCGGCCCTAGAAATATTGCAAGTGGGCCATCGAATGTTCTTCTAAACAGTGTTCCGTCTTAGGACAGGCTAAATCGGGCTACCTTTGTAGGCTGGGCCCTTGATTCTTTTGGATCCGAGGGCAGTTTATCGGTCCTGAGATATTCCACGTACTTATTCCTCCACTCCCAAGTTAGGCTCGTTAAGTTGATCTCGACGTGACCTTCTTCCACCACCGATCTCATAAGCTGTGCGACTTCTCTCTAGTTGAACTTGTCTTCTTTGACCGACGACCCCAAGTTAGCGAGGCATTGGCCTCGCTGTTTTGATCCCGAGATACATGTTGCAAAGTCCATTCTTTGAACCGATGTAATGTTACCTGTAAGTTGTCCAAGTATCTTTGCTTTCGTTCTTCTCTGACCTCGAATGTTCCATTAACTTGGTTTACCACAAGGAGGGAGTCGCACTTAGCTTCTATCACCTCTGCCCCCAAGCTTTTGGCTAGTTCAAGGCCTGCAATCATGGCCTCATATTCTGCCTCGTTGTTAGTTCAATTTCACAGTCTTAATAGATTGTCTAATTATATTACCTGTTGGTGGCTTTAGTAAGATGCCAATTCGGGACCCTTTTGCGTTTGAGGCGCCGTCCGTAAAGAGGGACCAGATTCCCGAGGAAGTTCTTGAGTTAACCAATAACTCTCTTTCGACCTCAGGTATTAGGGCCGACGTAAAGTCGGCCACAAAGTCTGCCAAAATTTGAGACTTAATGGCGGTCCGAGGTCGGTACTCAATATCGTACCCACTTATTTATACGACCCGTTTGGCCAACCAGCCCGAGAGTTTGGGCTTATGCATAACGTTTCTCAACGGGTAAGTAGTTACGACACATATGGGGTGACACTGGAAGTATGATTTTAGCTTCCTAGAGGTGCTTAGCAAAGCGAGCGCCAGTTTTTCTAGGTGAGGGTACCTAGTTTCGGCCTCACCTAAGGTCCTACTAACATAGTAAATTGGAAATTGCGTACCTTGCTCTTTTCGAACTAGGACTCCACTTAACGCTATCTCCGATACCGCCAAGTAAAAGTATAGTTGTTCGTCTGTCTTTGGTGTGTGAAGCAGCGGCGGGCTCGATAAGTACCTCTTGAGTTCCTCCATAGCTCGTTGGCATTCCGGGGTCCACGAGAGGTTATTCTTCTTCTTCAATGGTGCGAAGAATCGGTGGCTCTTGTCGGATGACCTTGAAATAAATCGCCCCAGGGCGGCTATGCGCCCGGTTAACCTTTGCACGGCCTTTATGTTGTCCATGATCATGATATCTTTGATGGCTTTGATCTTATCGAGATTGATCTCGATTCCCCGATTGGACACCATGAATCTGAGGAATTTACCAGACCCAACTCCAAACGCACATTTTTTCGAGTTCAGCTTCATATTGTATTGCTTCAGTATGCTGAAGGTTTCCTGCAAATGTTTTAAATGGTCCTTTGCTCGCAGGGACTTAACTAACATGTCATCAATATAAACAACTTCCATTGATTTTCCTATTTGTTCCTAGAACATTCAATTTACTAGGCGTTGGTATGTGGCGCCAGCATTTTTCAATCCAAACGGCATTACGTTATAATAGTATGTGCCGTATTTAGTGATGAAGGAAGTTTTTTCCTGATCACTCGGGTCCATCCGTATTTGGTTGTACCCGAAATAGCATCGAGAAAACTGAGGATCTCGTGGCCGGCCGTGGCATCGATTATACGATCAATATTGGGCAAAGGAAAAGATTCCTTGGGACATGCCTTATTCAAATCTTTGTAATCTACATACATTCTTAGTTTATTCCCTTTTTTAGGGACTACCACTAAGTTTGCTAATTAATCCGGGTATTCAATCTCCCGAATAGACCCTATTTTAAGGAGTTTAGATACCTCGTCATTGATGAAACCATACTTGATCTCGGACTGGGTTCTCCTTCTGTTTGACCGACTGGAACTCTAGGTCCAATCTTGGCTTGTGAGTGGTTATCTCTGGCGGGATCCCTTTCATGTCAAGGTGGGACCAAGCAAAACAATCCTCATTAGTTATAAGAAAGTGCATGAGTTTTTCCCTGAGCTCGGAGCTTAACCCCGTGCAAGCATTCTCGCAATATGACCTGTTCTAGCTCCACGAACGTCGAATTAGTGGCGTCGGAATCATCAGGGGATATAAAAGATCTGGGAACCCCATAATCATCATCCTCGCCTTCCTTTTGTTTGTTCGAATATGCTGAGGATGGTATCAGTGATTGCTATTTGGCCCCGTTTCTGACCATCTGGTTTGGATCCTTCGATGTTGAGACTGTAGACGCCGATATCATCTCCTCGACCGCGAACACTTCCTTTGTAGCGGATTGTTCACCGTAAACTATTTTGACTCCGCAAGGTGTTGGAAATTTCAGTGCCTGGTGCAGTGTCGTGGGCACCGCCCTCATGTTGTGGACCCATGGCCTTCTGAATAAAGCGTTGTACCTCATGTCTCCTTCGATCAGATAAAATTTAGTTTCCTGGATGGTCCCGGCAGTGTTTACTGGTAACGTTATTTCGCTCTTAGTGGTCTCACATGCCATGTTGAATCCGTTTAAAACTCGAACTACAGGAACAATTTGATTTTGTAGACCAAGCTGCTCCACGACCCTCGATCAAATGATGTTTGCCGAGCTACCTGGATCAATTAACACACGTTTAACCCAAATTTTATTTATGAGTACAAATATTACCAGTGCATAATTGTGGGGCTGTACTATATGTTCCGCATCCTTGTCGCTGAAAGATAAAGTTCCTTCCGGTATATAGTCTGAGTTCGTTTCTCCCTAGTGATGGATACTTTGATGCAGTTCAATATCGGCCCCTGTGGGACATCAACCCCACTGATGATCATGTTAATGACGTGCTGCAGTTCTTCTTGTTCCGCTTGTTTGTTAGAGTCTCTTTTCCTGAAATGATTCTTGGCTCGGTCGCTCAAGAACTCTTGAAGGTGCCCATTATTGACTAGTCGGGCTACTTCCTCTTTCTGCTGTTGACAATCTTCCTTTCTGTGACCATGAGTGCCATGATATTTGCACATCTGGTTACGATCCCTTTGGTTTGGATAGGATTGTAAGGGTCAAGGCCATTTGGTATTTTTGATGTGCCCGATAGCTGATACAATGACGCCAGCATCGACATTAAAGTTTTATTCCGATAGCCTCGGCGCTTTTTTAGGCCCGACGGACCTATCGAAGCCATTTTTGGTCATGAGTCCCTGGTTTCTTTGACCTCGATCATTTCTCCTTTCGTTTCTCATGGAGTTCCGCGAGGACCCACTACTTCTCCAATCTCCATTATATGGCTGGTACAGATCCCTGTTTGGCCTCGGTTCACGATCGATGTCTCTCTTGAATCTGTCGAGGGTTCTGACGGGATAGACAAACCACAAAGGGGCCCCGAGTTGATCATCTTTGACTCTAATTTTCGATTGATACCGGTTATGCACGTCAGCCCATGTAACAGCCGGATATTCTATCAAGTTCTGCTTCAGTTGCTGTGAAGCCACCGAGCTTCGAATATTGAATCCCTAAGTGAAAGCTTGAATAGCCCAATCATCAGCGACCGGCGGCAGACTCGATCTCGACGTCCTCCAAGTTGTTCCCTTTGATGGCACATGTATAAGAGATCACATGGTCGTTTGGGTTGGTCGTTCCATTATACTTGGGTATTTCGGGCATACAAAATTTTTGGGGATCGGCTTCGGAGCCGCGCTCGGGAGGAAATGTTTTTGCATGAACTTCCTGGAATCTAGTCATTTCAATATGGGAGGTGCTCCTGGGATTTGGCCTACCCTGGAGTTGTAGGTCTCCACCTTTTTGTCATTAGCTTCTATTTTCTTCTCCCCTGATTCAATTCGCTTTATAAGCTCCTCGAGCATCTTTATAATCTCGAGGTTAGCCCCCGATTCATGTTCAATTAACCTTTCTATGACTGGTTTATCCCTGCGGGTGACTTCCCGGGGCGGATCGGGCTCAACACTGCTCGGTGCACGGCTTTGGTTATGTAATTGAGCTATCGCCGCCTGTTGATCCTGCAGTATTTTGAAGATCACCCTTAGACTAATCTCATATCCTCCAACGTTTTGTGTGTTTCGAGTTACCGATGGGGCTCCACCACGAATGCTATTTTCGGGGTCGGTAGGCAAGTTTGCATCGATAGCTACATGTGAATTAGCGTCAATTGGGTCTGCGATTAGAATTCCAATGGGATCAACATGTGGTACCTCATTTTCGGGCGCTATTTTGTTTATTTTCACCTTGATGACCGGACTCGTTGTCAACATACAGGGGTGCTAATTGAGAGTTCGACATTTTGTAGTTTAGCCTGGAATCAAAGACACTTCAAAGAGCAAGTGTAAAGTAGTGTATGTTATGGAGATTTGTATCAAATAACAACTAATATCCTTGGCCCCATGGTGGCCGCCAAACTGTTTACCCTCAAAATCGGATAACAATTGAATTTGTACGTGATTTTAAGGATACACGATCTAACTTGATACAAAATGAAAAATTAGATTAATATTGAAATAAACGATGAAAAAGTAAATGCAAACCATACAAGTTGAACAATCTTAGCCTTGAAAATTAGTCACTCTCGAGTCAGAAATGCTTTTATCGATGCCAGAACAGAATGACAAGATAATGAGAACTAGAAATAATAATATATTACTTTGTAATGCGTATTTATTGTGTGTTGAATGAATTAGTAGATCCCCCTTTATATAGTAGAGGAGTCCTACTCTAGGCACATTTCTATAAAAGATAAAAATCTCTTGATTTGCTGATTGCCGGTCCTTGCTTATACGTGCTGAGATTCTCGCCGTAATATCCGATCGGTCGCGGATATTTCGGTCTTTTGTTAGTTATCTCCGAGCTTGTTTGAGGCTAAGGTCGACACCGGACTTAATATTCCTTGACGGCAGGCTTTCCGACCTCGGGTTCAAGTTCGACGGGACTCGAGGTCGATCTTTAATTCTTGGTCGCCACGTTCCAAGCCTTAGCCACTAAGTTGTCGTCGAGCTCAACTTCGGCGGTATACACAGAGAAAAGTCACTAACGTAGGGGATGGTGTGTCAGAATTTACATCCAAGGTAACTCCAACGCCTAGACTTAAAGTTAGTGGTGCCCCTGAAAAGTTGGTTTTCAAAGAAAAGTATGAAAAGCAATAGCTACAAGCTGAGGGGAGAATGTCCAAAATTAGTGAATGATTTTTGGTTTCATGGTTCTTTAAGCTGGGTGGAAAAGGGATGTAACATGTGGTTAGGAGTCCCATTGTTGTCACAAGTCTAAAGTTTGATCTTTTGACAGGACAGAACTGATAATTCAATGATATTCCCTAACTAGGCTTCTAAGCGTATGTGATGTCATATACACAATTATGAGTTAAAATTACAGTATTATTACCCTGTCAATTGGTATATATGCTAACTTCCAGATTTATGGATAAAAGATTTCTACGACCGATTACTTGAGTTTCACAATCAAACTCATTAAAGCACCTACTTAATCAATTATGAATAAGCATATAGGGAATTTCTAGTTTTTGTAGCACGTATCTCCAATCACAAGAAAATAAATCTGAGTAGAAATACAACATGTAAGCAGAACCTCTTAAAAAACCTCGATCGAAAAACTTTCTCTCATGCTCTTGGCGCATGGTAGCTAAACCAGCATCGTGGTGGTCGTCATGACAGGAGAAGGAAAACGAGGGCGTCGCCCCAGCCAAAGAAGCTACCGATTGTCTCCTTCGGAAGCTCAATTGGAACTAGTATACAACAATCTGCAGCATCTAAATTGCAATCGGAGAACAACACACCAGCACAATCGAGTGAGCAGAAGAATTCTAAGGAGCTCAGATCTACTTCGTCTGCGATCGGAGCGGCAAAGAAACTTCATCTTGTAACTGAACAAGGATCTAAAGGTAAGAAGCTAGCTTAAATAAATAAGGAAAAAATAAATGAGAACATGAAGGATAAACCCAATAATATAGAAGCCATGAGTGGAGCAGAGTAAGTGAGTACGAAACAGCAAGCTATGGAAGTAAATGAGAAACCAAGGGCAAACATTGAGAGTAAAAATGACAATGGAACATTGATTAGAACTGAGGCACCACCTGTAAAGACAAATCAGCCAACTCAACCATGGGTGAACCTATTTGCAAGCAGCTGAAAATGGTATGAACTTATCCTACATCCCTTCTGCAGTTGTTAATTGTCAAATGGTAATTCAATTAGACAAAGATGAAGTTGAAGCTGAAATGGAAAAATGGAGAAGATCCCTAATTGCTTATGTAATAGGAGATATTCCAGGGTATAACTCTATGAGGAGATATATTGATTTTAATTGGAGCAATATAGCTTTGTTCATGCATGATGAAGGCTACTATATCATTAAATCCCGGTTAATGGAAGATATGCAAGAGATCCTCTATTCAGGGCCCTATACCATTAACAATAGACGCATGATGACGCACGTGGCCAGTATCAAAAGTGTCTTTTCATATACCAACTGACGACAAACTCTGCAATTCCTGCAAACACCAATTAATGCTTTCTCATTTTGGGTTTCGAACCGCCTCCTGTGAAAAAGTATAAATAGCCCTCTCATTCTTCAGTTTTCAAGTTTGCGTCGTTTGAGCACCATATTATCCAAGTTCTCTAAACTCTGTTCTCAAGTGATTTCTCTTTTTACGCTTGCATCTACTTGCTTTTCCACCTCTTTAATTCCAATGGCAAAGACATCCAAGTCTGTTCCTCAAAAATAAAAACCCCCTTCCTCTCAACCCACTGAAGAGGCTGAGCCTGTCGTGGCTGAGGAGACTTCGACAGAGCCTCCTCTAAAAGCGTTCATACCGGTCGGATGCTCAATCGGCTCCGACTTTAAGGTGGAGAAGCTTTCTCTGTACCGGGCTGGGGTGAACCGGTCGTTAGATATATTAGTTCGATCACGGGCAAAACCATCGATAGGGTGAAGGTAGAATGTAACTGGGTTGGTAAAGATGTGGTAGTTCCCTCACCGGACGAGGCGATTACCACCCAAGTGGAGGGCTACTTGAGTGTTTACACTTACCCCTTCATGTTGGGACCTTTGGACCCCATCATTGTCGCCTTTTGCAAAAGGTACAATGTGACGTTGGGTCAGATTCACCCCTCCGTTTGGCAAATAATTCATCTTTTCCGTTTTTTCGTAAGCAAGGTCGATGGGCATCCTTTCACCCTCGATCATCTGCTACGATTATACAGTCCCCGAGTCTTCTGAGGGGGACTAATAAAACTCGCTCGTCGGGCAAGCAAAGCCCCATTTTCGAGCATTGACGAGGATAAGGACCGAGGCTGGATGAGCCGATTTGTTTGAATAAGAACATCGGACCTGATCCCTACCGAAGATATGTCGTTCCCTAAAAAATAAAACATGAACCGTAAGAATCATTTTCCTATCCTAATTCGT
Organism: Nicotiana obtusifolia; assembly: GCA_002018475.1. Lineage (NCBI taxonomy): Eukaryota > Viridiplantae > Streptophyta > Magnoliopsida > Solanales > Solanaceae > Nicotiana > Nicotiana obtusifolia. The sequence goes on along the minus strand of MCJB01013360.1, from coordinate 78,381 downwards.
CTGTTGTCTTTACTTTGTTATCTCACTAATGTATTTTGCAAGATGTAGCTGTTTCTCAAATGCCGGCTGCGATTCAACATTTGGAAGAGTGGGTCCGGAAGGTGGTAGCTCAAAGGACCTACTCAGAGCGTGCCTGACGCGAGATATCGAAGGGCCTGTGGGAGGCCAAAAATCATGGTGAGACCGATATCATTTGTGTTCCACGCTTTATGTGATCGATGATGCCACTAATTTACTTCTTCCTTCCTTTGCATGTCTATCGAAGGATGCTGAATTGAGGCCAACGTCCCCTGGTAGAGAGGTTCCCTGCCCTCCCTCTGTCTCGGAGCAGGAAGGAGAGAAAAAGAGAAAAGAAGCCCCCGGTTCTTCTGGGCCCGAGAAGAAAAAACCGAAGAAAAGCATAGCTCGTAAGACCAGAATTGCTGACATGGCTATCCGGTTGAGTGATGAATCCGAGGAAGATAGGGGCCTCGAGATTTTAAGCAACGAGCCATCTCGGACAATCCCCGAGCCGAGGATCGATGAAGCTCGTATTCATCGAGTAGAGGACCTCGATGCAGGGGCGAGAACCGGGGCTTCTGCCGATGCAGGGGAGGCAGCGCAGGGAATCTCGAGTCCTCCAAAAGAAATGGACTCCCCTTCTTTCTCGGAGGCGACCCTCAATGAAGCCCGAGCTGCAAGAGCACATTCGCCGAGCAAAGGCCATGTATCGGAAGGACCTTTTGAAGGTTTCTTCGATGGTGTGCCATCGGCTGACACCTTTGGGCTCGAAGTGCCGAGGAAGAGTCCCTCCACCGAGACGAGCAGGGCATCTCTCGGTCCCAAGCTGTTCGATAGATTTCCTGCTCCGAGTTCCAATCCTGATCGAAAAAGGGTAATAAAGTTTGCCATTCCCGAAGATGCTAGGGCCCTTTCTGCGCCTGTGGGGGTGGCTAGTTATCTTCAGTGTCTGGTGACCGAAGAAGATCAGGCCACAATGGACGAGGTGGATGAGGCCTGCTTGTTCAACGAAGCTCAACAGGCATCAAATACGGTAAAACTTCTTATAGGCTTTGTTCAGTGTTTGCCATTTTACTTTTCAATCTGGGCTAACTGTCTTATTTTCTTTCATATTCATAGGCCTCGGTGCTTCATCATGAGGCTTTTCTTCGACTAAGGGAAGAAAAGGCACGTCGTGAGCGACTCGAAAGGGAGATGTCGACCCTTCGGGTTGAGCTAGACTTTGTGTGCAAGGAGAATGCTAATACACTCGACCAGATGGGGCAGCAACTTGACCGACTAAACCAATTCCGATACGCATTGAGCGAGGCCAAAGCAGAAACCAATGAATGGAGAGCGAAGATCGATCTGCTGACCTCAAAAAAGGAAACCCTCCAAGATCGAGTGGTTTCTATAGAAGAACAAGTCTCGGAGGCACAAGAGAAAATCGGGACTCTGACTAAGAGCACCGATACGCTTCAATCTCAGGTCGAGACGCTTACCTCGGATCGTGATATTTTGGTCAACGAGCTGCAATCGGCAAAATCCGAGGTTGCCACGTCCAAAGCTGATGCCGATGATCTAATAGCTCAATACAGGGCCGATGCCGAGGCTGCCCAAGAGCAATCAAATATTCTGGTCGAGTATACCAAGTGCCAAACCCGCCTTTCTGTTCTCGAATAGTTACAAGCTCGAGGCTTCGATATATCCACCGAGGTTGATGATGCATCAAAAATCGAAGCCGAAGCTAGAATGCGTGCCTTCCCAGAAGAAGAAGAAGACTCCGAGAATTCTGACTAAAGTCATCTATTGTATAATATGTCCTTTTAGGATTCTCACTTTTGTAACATACTTTGCTTCATATATATGAAAGATTTTCTTTTATTTCCCTTTTCTTTTTCGGTCTATTCTGACTCTCTGATAATTCAATTTGTAGAATTTTCTGCCTTTCAGGTTTAGTTCAGACTTAGCTTATTTCTTAACAGATTTTCCCCTTTCATGGCCATTGGGTAAGGCCTAAGCCTCGAAAAGGGTCCGAGGTTTGCCTTAATAGGTCTTATTTCTTTTTGAATTTTATGAATTCGACGTGGCCTTGGCCTATTAAGAAATCGGAGTTCTGCCTTAACAGATTTCAATTCTCCTCGAGTCTAACTTGATTCGGCCTTAGCGTTTTATCAATTGGGGTTTGCCTCAGTAGGTCTTACTTCCCTTCGATTTTCGCGTGAAGTTCTGAGCAATGTTAATTTTGATCATGTAATAAAAATTGAAGGGGCCCTTGGGCTCGGAGACAAGATATCGGTGCCAAAAAGCTTTTATTAGCATTCAGGTGCTTGTACAATTTGCTTAGGGGGTAGATCAATCTACTCGGGTATGGTACTTTCGACCGTTTGACCCTTACATTGATTCCTAACGATCTATGAGAAGTTCCCCCGAAATTGAAGTGGCCAAATAATGAATCGAAGTAGATAAGCAATCTTTTGATATTCATGGTCAACCGAAGTTGTGCACCAAATATTATTGTATTCGATGAGCGACCGATCTAAGTTAGCACGATTACTGGTTTCCTCATTAAAGACCTTACCGTAAAACCCAATTTGGGACAAAATCGGTCGAAGGAAAAAAGAGTGCAACGCGTGCTTTCAGCCCTAACGTCCTGTGTTTTCTGGCTCGAGATTACCTCGTTTAACACCTGCAGACGTTAGTAACATAAAATAAACAAATGAAAAAATGACATTTCATACCTCAACAATAGTATCGCTTCAGGTGGCTTATGTTCCAATTGTTTGGCAGTTGTTTTCCCTCCATGGTTCCAAGCTTGTAAGATCCCTTTCCGGTGAACTTCAAGATGGTGTAGGGCCCTTCCCAGTTCGGTCCTAACTTTCCTTCATTCGGATCTCGAATATTAGGTGTGATTCTTCTGAGCACCAGGTCTCCGATGTTGAAGTGTCGAAGATGGGCTCTCCGGTTGTAATACCTTTCGATCTTTTGTTTTTGGGCCGCCATTCAAACAAGGGCTGCTTCCCTTCTTTCGTCCAATAATTCTAAATTGATGTTCATAGCTTCTCGATTTGGTTCTTCGGTTGTGTATTGGATCTTGATACTCGGTTCGCCTACCTCGACTGGTATTAACGCTTTAGCACCGTATACTAGAGAGAAAGGAGTGGCCCCGGTGCTGGTTTTCTCGGTTGTGCGATATGCCCATAGAACCTCGGGTAGTATTTCTTTCCATTTTCCCTTTGCGTCGGTTAACCTTTTCTTCAAGTTTCGAATTATGGTTTTGTTGGTCGACTCAGCTTGGTCGTTGCCGCTGAGGTGATAGGGCGTTGATAAGATCCTCTTGATCTTGTTGTCTTTGAAGAACTTTGTCACTTTACTGCCGATGAACTGCTTCATTATCGCACACGATCTCTGATGGCATCCCAAATCGACATATGATGTGGTCCCAGATGAAGTCGATCACTTCCTTTTCTCTAACTTTTTCTAAACCTGTGCTTCAACCCATTTGGAGAAGTAGTCAGTCATAAAACGAATAAATTGAGCTTTACCTGGCGAATAAGGGAGAGGGCCAACGATGTCCATTCCCCATTTCATGAATGGCCATGGCGATAGGATGAATCCAGTGTCTCTCCGGGCTGGTGGATCATCGATGTGTGCTTTTGGCACTCGTTGCACTTGCGAACGAACTCCTTTGCATCTTTCTCCATATCGATTCAATAGTAGCCGGCTCGAATTATTTTTCGAACCAAGGGTTCTGAACCGGAGTGATTTCCACATGTGCCTTCGTGTATTTCTCTTAAAATGTACTCGGTGTCGCCTGGTCAAAGACATATTGCAAGGGGGCCTCCGAATGTCCTTCTGAATAGGGTCCCATCCTCGGATAAACAGAACCGGGCTACCTTTGTGCGTAATGCTCTCGATTCTTTAGGATTCGAAGGAGTTTACCTGAACTGAGATATTCTATATACTTGTTCCTCCAATCCCAGGTCAAGCTCGTCGAATTAATTTCGGCATGGCCTTCCTCCACCACCGACCTCAAGAGTTGTACGACCTTTTTGGACTCGATCTCCTCATCTTCGACCGATGATCCCAAGTTGGCGAGGGCGTTGGCCTCACTGTTTTGTTCTCGAGGTATGTGCTGTAAAGTCCATTCCTTAAACCTGTGCAACGTGACTTGAAGCTTGTCCAAATACCTCTGTATTCGCCTTTCTCTGACTTTTAAAATCCTATTTACTTGGTTGACCACGAGGAGGGAATCGCATTTGGCTTCGATTATCTCTGCTCCCAGGCTTTTGGCCAGCTCTAAACCTGCAATCATAGCTTCATACTTCGCTTCGTTGTTAGTCAATTTTACAGTCTTAATAGACTGTCGAATAGTGTTTCCGGTTGGGGGCTTTAGTACGATACCAATCCCCAATCCGTTCGAGTTCGAGGCGCCGTCTGTGAATAGAGTCCACACTTCCGAAGGAGTACCCAATACGGTCATTAATTCTTTCTCGACCTCGGGTATTAGTGACGGCGCAAAATCGGCGATGAAATCTGCCAATACTTGAGATTTGATCGAGGTTCGGGGCCGATATTCGATATCGTACCCGCTTATTTCGATGGCCCATTTGGCCAATCGGCTGGATAACTCGGGCTTATGCATTACATATCTCAGGGGATAAGTCGTTACTACACATATGGGATGGCACTGGAAGTAGGGTTTTAGCTTCCTAGAGGCACTCAATAAAGCGAGTGCTAATTTTTCTAAATGTGGGTATCTAGTTTCGGCTTCACCTAAGGTTCTACTGACATAATAAATAGGAAACTGTGTACCTTGTTCTTCTCGGACCAGGACCCCACTCACCGCTACTTCCGAAATGGCAAGGTAGAGGTATAGTTGCTCACCTGTTTTTGGTGTATGCAGCAAAGGTGGGCTAGAGAGATACCTCTTAAGTTCTTCTAACGCGCGCTGACATTCCGGACTCCACGAGAAATCGTTCTTCTTTTTCAGCAAGTAGAAAAACTGGTGACTTCTATCGGAAGACCTCGAAATGAATCGGCCTAAAGCGGCTATCCGACCTGTCAGCTTTTGTACGGCCTTTACACTGTCTACAATTGTAATGTCTTCGATGGCTTTGATCTTTTTGGCGTTAATCTCTATTCCTCGATTCGAGACCATGAAACCGAGGAGTTTTTCGACCCCACTCCAAATGCGCACTTCTCCGGGTTTAACTTCATGTTGTACCGTTTCAGCACATCGAACGTTTCCTGCAAATGGCTGAAATGGTCCTCTGCTTGCAGGGACTTAACTAACATATCATCAATGTAAACTTCCATTGTTTTTCCTAGTTGTTCTTCGAACATTTTGTTTACTAGGCGTTGATAAGTAGCCCCCGCATTCTTTAACCCGAATGGCATCACGTTATAACAGTATGTACTATACTTAGTGATGAAGGATGTCTTTTCTTGATCATCCTTGTCCATTCGTATCTGGTTATAGCCAGAGTAAGCGTCGAGAAAGCTAAAGGTCTCGTGGCCAGCGATGGCATCGATCATGCGATCGATGTTAGGTAAGGGAAAAGAATCTTTAGGGCATGCCTTGTTTAAATCTTTATAATCTATACACATTCTTAACTTATTTCCCTTTTTAGGGACTACAACTACATTTGCTAACCATTTCGGGTATTTAACTTCCCGAATGGATCCTATATTTAAAAGCTTGGTTACCTCATCTTTGATGAATGCTTGTTTGACTTCGGATTGAGGCCTCTTCTTTTGTTTGATCGGTCGAAATTTAGGATCGATGCTCAGTTTGTGAGTCGTGATCTCCGGAGGTATTCCTGTTATGTCAAGATGGGACCAAGCGAAAGAGTCTTCGTTAGCTGAAAGAAAATGAATAAGTTTGGTCCTGAGCTCGGAGCTTATGCCCGAGCCCAGGTATACCTTCCGATCCAGTGCATCTTCTCGGAGTGAAATTTGCTCGAGTTCTTCAACCGTTGACTTAGTTGCATCGGATTCGTCGGGGTCGACGAATGACTGGGGAATCCCGTAATCATCATCCTCGAGAAGCTCCTGTTCACCTTCGTTCGTTGAAGGCGATGCCTGTGATTGCTATTTGGTTCTTTGGGAAGGAGCTATTGGTTTCGATACTGCTTCTTCTACTGCGAACATTTCTTTCGCTGCATGTTGTTCTCCATAAACAATTATAATCCCATCAGTCGATAGGAATTTCAACATTTGGTGCAGTGTCGAGGGTACCGCTCTGATATCATGAATCCATGGTCTCCCGAGCAAGGCGTTGTATCTCATATCTCCTTCGATTACGCAGAATTTCGTTTCCCGAACGGTACCGACAGTGTTCACTGGTAAAGTTATTTCCCCTTTGGTTGTCTCGCAAGCCATGTTGAAACCATTGAGAATCCGAACTTCAGGGATAATTCGGTCTGTCAACCCGAGCTGTTTGATAACCCATGACCGGATTATGTTGGCCGAACTACCGAGATCGACCAATACACGCTTCACCTTAGTTTTGTGTATAAGCACCGATATTACTAAGGCGTCGATATAGGGTTGTATGATTCCTTCCGCATCCTCCTCGCTGAAGTGCAAAGTTCCCTCCATCGCATAATCCCGAGTGCGCTTTTCTCGGATGATGGATATTTTAGTGCGTTTCAATAACCGACCTTGGGGTGCATCTACCCCACCGATTATCATATTGATCGTATGATGAGGTTCCTCCTGGTTTACTGGTTTATTCCTGTTCCCGTAATGATTTTTGGCTCGATCGCTCAGAAACTCTCAAAGGTGCCCATTTTCGAGCAACTGTGCCACCTCTTTCCTCAACTGTCTACAATCCTCTGTCTTGTGCCCATGTGTACCATGATACTTACATATCAAATCGGGATCTCTGTTAGCTGGATCCGATTGCAGTGGTCGAGGCCACCTAGTATCCTTAATGCGACCGATGGCTGATACAAGAGTAGCCGAGTCGACGTTGAAGTTATACTTGGATAGCCATGGTGTTTCTCGATGGCCAGCGGTTCTCTCGAAGTTGTTTCTTGCCAATGGTCCTCGGTTAATCCGATTAAGATCGTTCCTCCTTTCTCGTCTCGGGGAACCCTGCCTTATTGGAATGGCCTTTCGGTCTCCAGGGTATGATCGATGCCTGTCTCTGCTCGATCTTGGCTCTCAATAAATATCTCTTTGAACCCTATCATGAGTTCTGATGGGGTAAGTGGATCCCGAGGGGGATCCAAGTTGGTCGTCCTCGACCCTAATCTTCGATTGATATCGGTTGTGTATATCCGCCCATGTGGCAGCTGGATATTCAATCAAGCTTTGTTTAAGCTGTTGTGAAGCCGTTGAACTTCGAGCGTTGAGTCCTTGGGTGAAGGCCTATACGGCCCAATCATCAGTGACCGGTGGTAGGTCCATTCGTTCCATCTGAAAGCGAGATACGAATTCCCTGAGCATCTCGTTATCTCTTTGCCTAACTTTAAATAAGTCCAATTTTCGTGTCTCGACATTGATGGCACCCGCATGAGCTTTCACGAAGGTGTCCACAAGCATGGCAAAAGAATCAATGGAATTCGGGGGCAAATTGTGATACCAAGTCATTGCCCCCTTCGACAAGGTCTCTCCGAATTTCTTTAAGAGAACGGACTCAATCTCATCGTCTTCAAGATCATTTCCCTTTATGGCGCATGTGTATGCTGTTACATGCTCATTTGGGTCAGATGTCCCATTGTATTTGGGAATTTTCGGCATGCGAAACTTCTTCGGTATGGGTTTTGGGGCGGCTCTTGATGGAAAAGGTTTCTGTACGAATTTTTTTGAGTCTAAACCTTTTAATATCGGAGGTGCTCCTAGAATTTGGTCCACCCTCGAATTATATGTTTCTACCTTTTTATCATTGACCTCGATCTTCTTCTCGCCTGACTCGACTCGTTTGGTTAACTCCTCGAGCACTTTCATGATCCCGACGTTTGCCCCCGATCCGCCTTCGCTTGGTTCCACTGTGATAGGTCCATTTTCGGGGATAATTTCCCGAGGGGTGCCGGTCTCTAGCCCATTCAAAACTTGGCTCCGATTTTGCAGCTGAGCAATGGCTGCTTGCTGGGCTTGCAACATGTTGAATATCATCCTGAGGCTAAATCCGTCCTCCTCGTCGTTCTGATTTGCCAAGCGGTATTCTCTTCGAACACTGTTCGATGGGCCAGAAGTCCGATCCAAATCGACCGCCATTTGGGAGTTAGCGTCGACTGGAACTTCATTACCGGGCGTCACGTTGTTGTTTTGGCCCTGGTGGTCAAACTCGCCATCGACGTATTGAGGCACGGATTGAGAATGTGACATGATTGTATTGTAACCTGAAAAAAGGTATTCTGCAAAGAACAAGTGTAAAATAGTCTGTGTGACAGAAAATTGTATCAAACGATCACTGTTATCCTTAGTCCCACGGTGGCGCCAAACTGTTTATCCTAGATTACGAGTAACAATTAAATTTATATGTGGTTTTAAGGATATGTGACCTGATTTAATATAGTTAAAGAATAAACGGAAATATAGACCAAATTTAGTGAACAAGGAAAAGAGCAAACCACCAATATTGAGTAACCTTTCGGTGTTAAAATCCTTTTGGAACAAAATATGAGGCAGATAAATGAGTAAAATAGACTATAGCTTTTGTATATTGATTGTAAATTGTGTCTATTTACAATAGGGCTGCCTGTTTATATAGGGAGGGAAAAGAATTCTCTACTAGGTAGAAATCCCATTTTCAAGGCAAGATATCCCTGAAATTAATGGATTCAACGTCTTTACTGATTTGAGCCGTGATTCCCGCTGAGATGTTTACACATTACGAGGTTTCCGGTTCTTCTATTATGCCATTCGAATAATTTTACCATAGGACGTTTTACCCTGATCGGCCTCGATGATCTCGTCTCGAACGCCTTGGCTTCGAGCTTCGTTCCGATGACATCCGGTCTCGGACTTCTCTTCTCGATGTTCCGGTCTCGACCTATCGGATGGCGACTTCAATCGATGCTGGTCGTCAAATCCCAAAACCGGTACTTCCTATGCAAGCGATCGGGTTCGACACCATACAGATAGTCCCCTCGTTTTTTGGAGAGTAATGATAAGAAACGATATGAGCCGCCGCTTTTAAGATTAGGCTGAGTGAAAACATACTTATGGTGTGTGACATGGAATTCGGAATGTCAAATCAGATAATACAAAACGTCTCTTTGATAAATGACGGCAGCATGATGACGCACGTGGCCAGTATCAAAAACGTCTTTTCATAGACCAACTGACGACAAATTCTGCAATTCCTGCAAGCACCAATTAATGCTTTCTCATTTTGGGTTTTGAACCGCCACCTTTGAAAAAGTGTAAATAGCCCTCTCATTCTTCAGTTTTCAAGTTTGCGTCGTTTGAGCACCATATTATCCAAGTTCTCTAAACTCTGTTCTCAAGCGATTTCTCTCTTTACGCTTTGCATCTGCTTGCTTTTCCACCTCTTTAATTCTAATGGAAAAGACATCCAAGTCTGTTCCTCAAAAACAAAAACCCTCTTCCTCTCAACCTACTGAAGAGGCCGGGCCTGTAGTTGCTGAGGAAACTTCGACGGTGCCTCCTCTAAAAGCGTTCGTACCGGTCGGATGCTCAATCGGCTCCGACTTTAAGGTGGAAGGCTTCCTCTGTACCGGGCCGGGGTGAACCGGTCGTTAGATATAATAGTTCGATCACGAGCAAAACCCTCGATAGGGTGAAGGTAGAATGTAACTGGGTTGGTAAAGATGTGGTAGTTCCCTCACCGGACGAGGCGATTACCACCCACATGGAGGGCTACTTGAGTGTTTACACTTACCCCTTCACGTTGGGAACTTTGGACCCTATCATTGTCGCCGTTTGCAAAAGGTACAATGCAACGCTGGGTCAGATTCACCCCTCCGTTTGGGAAATAATTCATCTTTACCAATTTTTCGTGAGCAAGGTCGATGGGCATCCGTTCACCCTCGATCATCTGCTGCGATTATACAGCCCCCGAGTCTTCCGAGGGGGACTAATAAAACTCGCTCGCCGGGCAAGAAAATCCCCATTTTTGAGCATTGACGAGGATAAGGACCGAGGCTGGATAAGCCGATTTGTTCGAATAAGGACGTCGGACCTGATCCCTGCCGAAGATATGCCGTTCCCTGAAAAGTGGAACATGAACCGTAAGAAACATTTTTCATATCCTAATTCGTTTGTTGCCTTTCCTTTGTTATCTTACTAATATATTTTGCAAGATGTAGCTGTTTCTCAAATGCCGGCCGCGATTCAGCATTTAGAAGAGTGGGTCTGGAAGGTGGTAGCTCAAAGGACCTACTCAGAGCGTGCCTGGCGCGAGATATCGAAGGGCCTATGGGAGGCCAAAAATCATGGTGAGACCGATATCATTTGTGTTCCACGCTTTATGTGATCGATGATGCCACTAATTTTCTTCCTCCTTCCTTTGCAGGTCTATCGAAGGACGCTGAATTGAGGCCAACTTCTCCCGGTAGAGAGGTTCCCTGCCCTCCCCCTGTCTCGGAGCAGGAAGGAGAAAAAAAAGAGAAAAGAATCCCCTGGTTCTTCTAGGCCCGAGAATAAAAAACCGAAGAAGAGCATAGCTCGTAAGACCAAAATTGCTAATGTGGCTATCAGGTTGAGTGATTAATCCGAGGAAGACGGAGTCCTCGAGATTTTAAGCCGCGAGCCATCTCGGGCAGTCCCCGAGCCGGGGGTCGATGAGATTCATATTCATCAAGTAGAGGACCTCAATACAGGGGCGAGAACCGGGGCTTCCGCTGATGCAGGGGAGGCAGTGCAAGGAATATCCGGCCCCCCAGAAGCAACGGACTCCTCTTCTTTCTTGGAGGCAACCTTCAATGAAGCCCGAGCTGCTAGAGCCCATTCGCCAAGCAAAGTCCATGTACCGGAAGGGCCTTTGGAAGATTTCTTCGACGGTGTGCCATCGGCTGACACCTTTGGGCTCGAAGTACCAAAGAAGAGTCCCTCCGCCGAGACGAGCAGGGCATCTTTCGGTCCCAAGCCGGTCGATAAATTCCGTGCTCCTAGTTCCAACCCTGATTGAAAAAGGATACTAAAGTTTACCATTCCCGAAGATGCTAGGGCTAATGCTGCGCCCGTAAGGGTGTCTAGTTATCTTCGGTGTCTGGTGACCGAAGAAGATCAGGCCGCAATGGACGAGGTGGATGAGGCCTGCTATTTCAATGAAGCTCAATAAGCATCAAATAAGGTAAAACTTTTTTATAGGCTTTGTTCGGTGTCTGCCATTTTACTTTTCAATCTGGACTAACTGTCTTATTTTCTTTCATATTCGTAGGCCTCGGTGCTTCATCATGAGGCTTTTCTTCGACTAAGGGAGGAAAAGGCACGTCGTGGGCGGCTCGAAGGGGAGATGTCGGCCCTTCGGGTCGAGCTAGACTTTATGCGCAAGGAGAATGCTAATACAGTCGACCAGATGGGGCAGCAACTTGACCGACTAAACCAATACTGATCCTCATTGAGCGAGGCCAAAGCAGAAATCAACGAATGGAGAGCTAAGACCGATCTGCTGACCTCGGAAAAGGAAACCCTCCAAGCTCGAGTGGTTTCTTTGGAAGAACAAGTCTCGGAGGCACAAGAGAAAATTGGGATTCTGACTAAGAGCACCGATACGCTTCAATCTCAGGCCGAGACGCTTACCTCGGATCGTGATATTTTGGTCAACGAGCTGCAATCGGCAAAATCCGAGGTTGCCACGTCCAAAGCTGATGCCGATGATCTAATAGCTCAATACAGGGCCGATGCCGAGGCTGCCCAAGAGAAATCAAAGATTCTGGTCGAGTATACCAAGTGCCAAACCCGCCTTTCTGTTCTCGAAGAGTTACAAGCTCGAGGCTTCGATCTATCCACCAAGGTTGATGATGCAGCAAAGATAGAAGCCGATGCTAGAAAGCGGGCCTTCCCAGAAGAAGAAGAAGACTCCGAGAATTCCGACTAAAGTCATCTGTTGTATAATATGTCTTTTTAGGATTCTCACTTTTGTAACATACTTTGCTTCATATATATGAAAGATTTTCTTTTATCTCCCTTTCTTGTTCGGTCTATTCTGACTCTCTGATAATTCAATTTGTAGAATTTTCTGCCTTTCGGGCTTAGTTAAGACTTAGCTTATTTCTTAGTAGATTTTCCCCTTTCATGGCCGATTGGGCAAGGCCTAAGCCTCGAAAGGGGTCTAAGGTTTGCCTTAGTAGGTCTTATTCCTTTTCGAATTTTATTAATTCGACGTGGCCTTGGCCTATTTAAGAAATCGGAGTTCTGCCTTAACAAATTTCAATTCTCCTCGAGTCTAACTTGATTCGGCCTTAGCCTTTTACAAATTGGGGTTTGCCTCAGTAGGTCTTACTTCCCTTCGAGTTTCACTAAGTCGATAAGGCCTTGGCCTTTTAAGAAATTGGGGTTTGCCTTAACAGGTCTTACTCCCCTTCGATTTTTGCGTGAATTTCCGAGAAATGTTAATTTTTGATCATGTAATAAAAATTAAAGGGCCCTTAGGCTCGGAGACAAGATATCGGTGCCGAAAATCTTTTATTAGCATTCAGGTGCTTGTACAATTTGCTTAGGGGGTAGATCATTCTACTCGGGCACGGTACTTTCGACCGTTTGACCCTTACATTGATTCCTAACGATCTATAAGAAGTTCCCCCGAATTGAAGTGGCCAAACAATGAATCGAAGCAGATAAGCAATCCTCTGATATTCATGGTCGACCGAAGTTGTGCACCAAATATTATTGTCTTCAATAAGAAACTGATCTAAGTTAGCCCGATTACTGGTTGCCTCATTAAAAACCTTGCCGTAAAACCCAATTTGGGACAAAACCGGTTGAAGGAAAAAAGAGTGCAACGCGTGCTTTCAGCCCTAATGTCCTGTGCTGCCTGGTTCGAGATTACCTCGTTCAATACCTGCAGACGTTAGTAATATAAAACAAACAAATGAAAAAATGACATTTCGTACCTCAACAATAGTATTGCTTCAGGTGGCTTATGTTCCAATTGTTTGGCAGCTGTTTGCCCTCCATGGTTCCAAGCTTGTAAGATCCCTTTCCGGTGACCTTCAAGATGGTGTAGGGCCCTTCCCAGTTCGGTCCTAATTTTCTTTCGTTCGGGTCTCGAGTATTGGGTGTAATTCTTCTGAGCACCAAGTCTCTGATGTTGAAGTGTCGAAGATGGGCTCTCCGGTTGTAATACCTTTAGATCTTTTATTTTTGGGCCGCCATTTGAACAAGGGCTGCTTCCCTTCTTTCGTCCAATAATTCTAGATTGATGTTCATAGCTTCTCAATTCGGTTCTTCGGTTGCGTATCAGAACCTGATACTCGGTTCGCCTACTTCGACTGGTATTAACGCTTCAGCAACGTATACTAGAGAGAAAGGAGTGGCCCCGGTGCTGGTTTTCTCAGTTGTGCGATATGCCCATAGAACCTCGGGCAGTATTTCTCTCTATTTTCCCTTTGCATCAGTTAAACTTTTCTTCAGGTTTCGAATTATGGTTTTGTTGGTCGGCTCAGCTTGTCTGTTGCCGCTGGGGTGATAGGGCATCAATAAGATCCTCTTGATCTTGTTATCTTGGAAGAATTTCGTCACTTTACTACCGATGAACTGCTTGTCATTATCGCACACGATCTCTGATGGCATCCCAAATCGACATATGATGTGGTCCCAGATGAAGTTTATCACTTCCTTTTCTCTAACTTTTTCGTAAGCCTGCGTTTCAACCCATTTGGAGAAGTAGTCAGTCATAAAAAGAATAAATTGAGCTTTACCTGGCGAATAAGGGAGAGGGCCGACGATGTCCATTCCCCATTTCATGAATGGCCATGGCGATAGGACCGAATGCAGTGTCTTTCCGGGCTGGTGGTCATCGGTGCGTGCCTTTGGCACTCGTTGCACTTGCGAACGAACTCCTTTACATCTTTCTCCATATCGATCCAATAGTAGTCGGCTCGAATTATTTTTCGAACCAAGGATTCTGAACCAGAGTGATTTCCACATGTGCCTTCGTGCGTTTCTCTTAAAATATACTCAGTGTTGCCTGGTCCAAGACATATTGCGAGGGAGCCTCCGAATGTCCTTCTGAATAGGGTCTCATCATCGGATAAACAGAACCGGGCTGCCTTTGTGCGTAATGCTCTCGATTCTTTAGGATCCGAAGGGAGTTTACCTGAACTGAGATACTCTATATACTTGTTCCTCCAATCCCAGGTCAAGCTTGTCGAATTAATTTTGGCATGGCCTTCCTCCACCACTGACCTCAAGAGTTGTACGACCTTTTTGGACTTGATCTCCTCATCTTAGATCGATGATCCCAGGTTGGCGAGGGCGTCGGCTTCACTGTTTTGTTCTCGAGGTATGTGCTGTAACGTCCATTCTTTAAACCTGTGCAACGTGACTTGAAGCTTGTCCAAATACCTCTACATTCGCCCTTCTCTTACTTCGAAAGTCCTATTTACTTGGTTGACCACGAGGAGGGAATCGCATTTGGCTTCGATTATCTCTGCTCCCAGGGTTTTGGCCAGCTCTAAACCTGCAATCGTAGCTTCATACTCTGCTTCGTTGTTAGTCAATTTTACAATCTTAATAGACTATCGAATAGTGTTTCCGGTTGGGGGCTTTAGTACGATACCAAGCCTCGATCCTTTCGAGTTCGAGGCGCCGTCTGTGGACAGTGTCCACACTCCTGAAGGAGTACCCGATTCGGTCATTAATTCTTTGTTCGACTCGCCGTCTGTGGACAGGGTCCACACTCCTGAAGGAGTACCCAATTCGGTCATTAATTCTTTCTTGACCTCGGGTATTAGTGACGGCGCAAAATCGGCAATGAAATCTGCCAATACTTGAGATTTGATTGATGTTCGAGGACGATATTCGATATCGTACCCGCTTATTTCGATGGCCCATTTGGCCAATCGGCCGGATAACTCGGGCTTATGCATTATATTTCTCAGGGGATAAGTCGTTACTACACATATGGGATGGCATTGGAAGTAGGGTTTTAGTTTCCTAGAGGCACTCAATAAAGCGAGTGCTAATTTTTCTAAATGCGAGTATCTAGTTCTGGCTTCACCTAAGTTTCTCCTGACGTAATAAATAGGAAAATGTGTACCTTGTTCTTCTCGGACCAGGACCCCACTCACCGCTACTTTTCAAACGGCAAGGTAGAGGTATAGTTGCTCACCTGTTTTTGGTGTATGCGGCAAAGGTGGGCTAGAGAGATACCTCTTAAGTTCTTCTAACGCGCGCTGACATTCCGGACTCCACGAAAAACCGTTCTTCTTTTTCAGCAAGTTGAAAAATCGGTGACTTCTATCGGAAGATTTCGAAATGAATCGGCCTAAAGCGGCTATCCGACCTGTCACCTTTTGTACGGCCTTTACACTGTCTACAATTGTAATGTCTTCGATGGCTTTGATCTTTTCGGAGTTAATTTCTATCCTTGACTCGAGACCATGAAACCGAGGAATTTTCCCGAGCCCACTCCAAATGCGCACTTTTCCGGGTTTAACTTCATGTTGTACTGTTTCAGCACATCGAATGTTTCCTGTAAATGGCTCAAATGGTCCTTTGCTCGCAGGGACTTAACTAACATATCATCAATGTAAACTTTCATTATTTTTCCTAGTTGTTCTTCGAACATTTTGTTTACTAGGCATTGATATGTAGCCCCCGCATTCTTTAACCCGAATGGCATCACGTTATAACAGTATGTACCATACTTAGTGATGAAGGATGTCTTTTCTTGATCATCCTTGTCCATTCGTATCTGGTTATAGCCAGAGTAGGCGTCGAGAAAACTAAGCATCTCGTGGCCAGCGGTAGCATTGATTATGCGATCGATGTTAGGTAAAGGAAAAGAATCTTTAGGGCATGTCTTGTTTAAATCCTTATAATCTATACACATTCTTAAGTTATTCCCCTTTTTAGGGACTACAACTACATTTGTTAACCATTTCGGGTATTTAACTTCCCAAATGGACCCTATATTTAAAATCTTGGTTACCTCATCTTTGATGAATGCTTGTTTGACTTCGGATTGAGGCCTCCTCTTTTGCTTGATTGGTCAAAATTTAGGATCGATGCTCAGTTTGTGAGTCGTGATCTCCGGAGGTATTCCTGTTATGTCAAGATGGGACCAAGCGAAAGAGTCTTCGTTAGCTGAAAGAAAATGAATAAGTTTGGTACTGAGCTCGGAGCTTAAGCCCGAGCCCAGGTATACCTTTCGATCCGGTGCATCTCCTCGGAGTGAAATTTGCTCGAGTTCTTTGACCGTTGACTTAGTTGCATCGGATTCGTCGGGGCCGACGAATGACTGGGGAATCCCGTAGTCATCGTCCTCGAGAAGCTCCTATTCACCTTCGTTCATTGAAGGCGATGCCTGTGATTGCCATTTGGTTCTTTGGGAAGGAGATATTGGTTTCGATACTGCTTCTTCTACTGCGAACATTTCTTTCGCTGCATGTTGTTCTCCATAAACAGTTATGATCCCATCAGTCGATGGGAATTTCAACATTTGGTGCAGTGTTGAGGTTACCGCTTTGATATCATGAATCCACGGTCTCCCGAGCAAAGCGTTGTACCTCATATCTCCTTCGATTATGCAAAATTTCGTTTCCCGAACGGTACCGGCAGTGTTCACTGGTAAAGTTATTTCCCATTTGGTTGTCTCGCAAGCCATGTTGAAACCATTGAGAGTCCGAACTTCAGGGATAATTCGGTCCGTCAACCCGAGCTGTTCGATAACCCATGACCGGATTATGTTGGCCGAACTACCAAGATCGACCAATACACGCTTCACCTTAGTTTTGTGTATAAGCATCGCTATTACTAAGGCGTCGTTATGGGGTTGTATGATTCCTTCTGCATCCTCCTCGCTGGAGTGCAAAGTTCCCTCCATCGCATAATCCTGAGTGCGCTTTTCTCGGGTGACGGATATTTTAGTGCGTTTCAATACCGGACCTTGGGGTGTATCTACCCCACCGATTATCATATTGATCGTATGCTGAGGCTCCTCCTGGTTTACTGGTTTATTCCTGTTCCCGTAATGGTTTTTGGCTTGATCGCTCAAAAACTCTCGAAGGTGCCCATTTTTGAGCAATCGTGCCACCTCTTCCCTCAACTGTCGACAGTCCTCTATCTTGTGCCCATGTGTACCGTGATACTTATATATCAAACTGGGATCTCTCTTAGCTGGATCCGATTGCAGTGGTCGAGGCCACCTAGTATCCTTAATGAGACTGATGGCCGATACGAGAGTAGCCGAATCGACGTTGAAGTTATACTCGGATAGTCGTGGTGCTTCTCGATGGCCAGCGGTTCTTTCGAAATTGTTTCTTGCCAATAGTCCTCGGTTACACCGATTAAGATCGTTCCTCCTTTCTCATCTCGGGGAACCCTGCCTTACTGGAATGGCCTTTCGGTCTCCAGGGTATGGTCGATGCCTGTCTCTGCTCGATCTTGGCTCTCGATAAATATCCCTTTGAACCTTATCATGTGTTCTGAAGGGGTAAGTGGATCCCGGTGAAGAATTTGGCCAATTTCCAGATTCAACCAGCACAGTACGATGAAAGTTGTAAGCTGTGTTCGGGGGGGAGTTATTGTCTATCGTTGGCCTCTATGGTAGAATCAGTCGGGGGACCTGAGAGGCGGTGGTTTACCCTGCGGTGGATGTCAGCGGTTCGAGTTCGCTTATCTCCAACTCGTGAACTTAGCAGAAAAAAGATTTTTTCCTTATTTGATCGAATTAAAAAGAAACTTTGGGATTGCTGAATCACAGACGAAAAAAAAAAGAAGAAAAAATAAACATATAAAGCAACGGAGCCATCATAGTATTTTTTAACTCCTTCGAAAGGAAGGATGGCAATTTGATCATTTATCCATTTCGTGTAGAAAGTCTCAAATTCAGGATCTTCCGCTGCGCGAATTTCCTGAGAAATGAAGTCGTGTAAAAAGAAGTGCTTCGAATCATTGCTATTTGACTCGGACCTGTTCTAAAAAAGTCGAGGATCTCTAATCTATCTAGTTCCTTCTTGTACAATCATCTGATGAAGTCTCATCAAATAGCCCTTCCACTTCCAGTGGTCACATAGTATAAGCCAACCCTTCTAGATGTTTTGACGCTTGATTCTCGAATAGGATTGAATCTAAGATGAATGCTTGGTTTACATTATGGAAGAAAGACATGTATATGTGATATTAAATATTGCGTTTTTATTGAAAAATCGAAGAAAGGCCCTTTTGTTAGAAGTAAGAAAGCACCCTTCTAGAAAAAACGATCCACGCATATTCATATGTTTGTTCCATAAAAAAGTTTTGAATTCTTAATTAATTATTTCCGATTCACCCGATCTTACCTCTTNGATCGCTCAAAAACTCTCGAAGGTGCCCATTTTTGAGCAATCGTGCCACCTCTTCCCTCAACTGTCGACAGTCCTCTATCTTGTGCCCATGTGTACCGTGATACTTATATATCAAACTGGGATCTCTCTTAGCTGGATCCGATTGCAGTGGTCGAGGCCACCTAGTATCCTTAATGAGACTGATGGCCGATACGAGAGTAGCCGAATCGACGTTGAAGTTATACTCGGATAGTCGTGGTGCTTCTCGATGGCCAGCGGTTCTTTCGAAATTGTTTCTTGCCAATAGTCCTCGGTTACACCGATTAAGATCGTTCCTCCTTTCTCATCTCGGGGAACCCTGCCTTACTGGAATGGCCTTTCGGTCTCCAGGGTATGGTCGATGCCTGTCTCTGCTCGATCTTGGCTCTCGATAAATATCCCTTTGAACCCTATCATGTGTTCTGATGGGGTAAGTGGATCCCGAGGGGGCTCCAAGTTGGTCATCCTCGACCCTAATCTTCGATTGATATCAGTTGTGTATATCCGCCCATGTGGTAGCTGGATATTCGATCAAGCTCAGCTTAAGCTGTTGTGAAGCTGTTGAACTTCGAGCGTTGAGTCCTTAGGTGAAGGCCTATACGGCCCAATCATCGGTGACCGGTGGTAGGTCCATCCGTTCCATCTGAAAGCGGGATACAAATTCCCGAAGCATCTCGTTATCCCTTTGCCTAACTTCAAATAAGTCCGATTTCCATGTCTCGACTTTGATGGCATCCGCATGAGCTTTCACGAAGGTGTCCGCAAGCATGGCAAAAGAATCGATGGAATTCGAGGGCAAATTGTGATACCAAGTCATTGCCCCCTTTGACAAGGTCTCTCCGAATTTCTTCAAGAGAACAAACTCAATCTCATCGTCTTCGAGATCATTTCCCTTTATGGCGCATGTGTATGCTGTTACATGCTCATTTGGGTCAGATGTCCCATTGTATTTGGGAATTTCCGGCATGCGAAACTTCTTCGGTATGGGTTTTGGGGCGGCGCTTGATGGAAATGGTTTCTGTACGAATTTCTTTGAGTCTAAACCTTTCAATACCGGGGGTGCCCCTGGAATTTGGTCCACCCTCGAATTATATGTTTCTACCTTTTTATCACTGGCCTCGATCTTCTTCTCGCCAGACTCGACTCATCTGGTTAACTCGTCGAGCATTTTCATGATCCCGGCGTTTGACCCCGATCCGCCTTCGCTTGGTTCCACTGTGATAGGTTCATTTTCGGGGATAATTTCCCAAGGAGGGCTGGTCTCTATCCCATTCGAAACTTGGCTCCGATTTTGCAGCTGAGCAATGGCTGCTTGCTGGGCTTGCAACATGTTGAATATCATCCTGAGGCTAATCCCGTCCTCCTCGTCGTTCTGATTTGCCGAGCGGTGTTCTCTTCGAACACTGTTCGATGGGCCAGCAGTCCGATCCACATTGACCGCCATTTGGGAGTTAGCGTCGACTGGAACTTCATTACTGGGCGCCAAGTTGTTGTTTTTGCCCTGGTGGTCAAACTCGCCATCGACATATTGAGGCACGGATTGAGAATGTGACATGATTGTATTGTAACCTGAAAAAAAAAGTATTCTGCAAAGAACAAGTGTAAAATAGTCTGTGTGACAGAAAATTATATCAAACGATCACTACTATCCTTAGCCCCACGGTGGGTGCCAAACTGTTTACCTTTGATTACGAGTAACAATTAAATATATATGTGGTTTTAAGGATATGTGACCTGATTCAATACAGTTTAAAGAATAGACTGAAATAGAGATTAAATTTGATGAACAAGGAAAAGAGCAAACCACCAATATTGAGTAACCTTTCTGTGTCCTTTGGAAATAAAATATGAAGCAGATAAATGAGCAAAATAGACTATAGCTTTTTTATATTGATTGTAGATTGTGCCCTTTTTAGAAATAGGGCTGCCTGTTTATACAGGTAGGGAAAGAATTATATACAAGGTAAAAATCTTATTTACAAGGTAAGATATCCCTAGAATTAATGGATTCAGCGTCTCTATTGATTTGAGCCGCGATTCCCACCGAGATGTTTACATATCACGAGATTTCCGGTTCTTCAGTTACGCAAATCTGATAATTTTACCATAGGGCGTTTTACCCTGATTGGCCTCGATGATCTCGTCTCGAACGCCTTGGCTTCTAGCTTCATTCCGATGACATCCGGTCTCGGACTTCTCTACTCGATGTCCCGGTCTCGAACTTCTCTTCTCGATGTTCCGATCTCGACCTATCGGATGGTGACTTCCATCGACGCTGGTCGTCAAATCTCAAAATTGGTACTTCCTATGCAAGCGATCGGGTTCAACCCCATACACTTGCCCCACAGTATTTTGCTCCTCGAGCTATATACTCTGTTGCTTCTGTTGTAGGTAAGCCGTTTCATGTCGACAAGGCTACTCATCTAGGTCAAGCCCTGGGACTGCAAGGGTTAGGGTTGAGGTGAATTTATTAGTTAATCTTCCTGAAGGTGTTCGTTTGAATTTTAAGAATGTCACAACTGGTGCAGTTCGTTCAATATGATAATCTTCCTAGTTACTGCACCTCATGTAAACATCAAGGACACAAGGTTAATGACTGTCGTTTGAAATTGAAACTGGTACACGAAGATGTAGGGGAGGAGCAGCTACATGGTGATAAACTAATTGGTGATGCTACTGTAATTGTTGATCCATCGTATACACAACACCAAGGCATTGAAACTGAACCTTTACAAGGTGATGCAAGGGATTTTCTAAATAAGAAAAGAGAAGCTGCGAAAGAGCAATCCAAATTTACAGACGTTGATCGAACTGATGCGCTGGTCTCATAAAATTTATTCCGAGTTCCAGGGATTGATCAGGAGAAAGCTTCTCGATTAAATCATACAGCAGTTGAAACTGGTGTGGACAAGCGAGGGTGTGGTTATGATGTGGATGAACATGATAAGAGTCACGCAACAGTAATAGAGGTAAGACATGTTGACAAAGCTGGAAAAGAACCAGCTACGTTTGGTTCAAATTTGCAGGCTACTGGTGCAGTGAATGCGACATTTGATCGAGCTAATTCCAGGGCTGTCAATACCAAGGTTACAGGAGAGAAGAACAAAGGAGAAGGGCTAGATGAATCTAAAAAGAAGGTGATCAACCAGAATGACCAATCTGCTCAATCAGAGGCACAGACTAACGCAGCTACTACTGTAGAAGCTGGTGCCAAACAGCTTGCTTGAAAGCTGGACCTGTTAGGGTAGAGGAACTTGAATATGTCTCTACGTCATCTAATGAAGATGGTTAATGAGGAGTACAACGGGGGATGGCTGGACAGTGGTTGAGAGATCAGCTACAAGGCAAAACACACACTCAATCGTGCTCCAGCTTTTCAGCAAAATACCTCACAAATGATTACCAGTCCTAATGGTTTTGAAGTATTAGCAGATAAGGAAGGTATTGTTAATTCACCAATCTTAAATGATGCTAATTTAGCACAAAAATTGGTTCTAAGTACCAGCAGTAACGAAGAAAAACGAGGCAGTGATGATTTGGTTAAGAATATTAGTGCTTAACGAAACACTACTGTGAACAACTTGACAGAGGGGTTAACGGGCTGTCAAGTACTTAGCTCCAGCAATCCTAAACTGCATTTTTCCAGTCCACATGTGGAAAAAATCATCAAGGATACTCAGGTTGCCACGATGTTGAATGCCAATCCTATGACGAAGCGACCTTTGGTCACTTTGAATACATCGGTACATGAGGTTCCTTCTCAATCTGTGGAATCACTTTGTCAGCGTGGTATTGAATCCGGGAAGCTGCTACTATCCACAGGGAATGATTATGATGTGGTAAAAGAGGCTATGAGGGAGGAGAGCAATGTGCAAATTGGCCAACATGATAATTCACAAGATCAAAGAAGACTCTTAAATAGAGTGATGTTCATAAGAAAATCGTGGGCTGATCAAGTTTAGGATGAAGAGGACGATGATGAAGTCGATTTTGGAGATAGTGATTTGCAAGGAAAGTGAAGGTGGCAGCCCACTTTCAGTGGGTTCACCAATGGCACAAGGTAACAAAGCTACTCCAACTTCTCCTAAGAAAAAATTGAGCCCGCTTGCGCCTGTTTTGTGCCTTCATGTATGGCTATGATTACAACCCATGATAGGGCACTCTTAGATGCATTGGACAGTACACAGCCACGCAAAGGTGGACAGTCAGCTAGTCCAAAGGTCGGAACACAAGAGCAACAAATTTCAGGTAAAAATCTCAAAAAAAACTGCTCAATTTCAAGCTTCGGTAAACCTATTGGCATGGTGGCAAAGAGACATGAACCAGGTGGATTGGTTGAGCAAGAAATTGCTAATCAACACCAAGAGGGCAACTTAGGTGATGACACTTATGAAGAAGGAGAAGAGGAAGAATTTCTTGATTTTTGTAGGCATAGGCGGCCAAATGTGGGGATCTATCTCCTATGCATAGTGGAAAGAAGAAGAAGACACACATAAGGAAAAATAGTTGGGATGGTATGGTGAATGAAGGAGTTGCTATTAGACAACTCCTAATGAGAGTTGTAATACAAAAAGGGGAAGCCCCTACCACATCCACAAGGTTCAATCGATCTAAGAAGAAATGATGAAGTTTGAAGACATTTTGAAGAGAGGTGAAAAAGAAGACAAGGAGCAATAAATTGAAGAGTTCACAAGTTTGAAGAAAGTGGGACAAGACTCTAATATTTTTCTTATTTTATTCTATCATTTTATTAATATCATCATATGTAATATCATCACAGAGTGTGTTATAAACTCTATGATGATCATAGAGTACTTAGTTCTTTCTAGTTCGTATTTTCTTCATGCATGCTAACAGATGAGGTTGTTCATGCCTCAATAGGAATTGTAAGGTAAGGTCTAGCTTAGTAAGTGTTGTTATATGTCCTATTCCTTTGGGAAGTATCCATATGGCTATGAGATCATTCGTCCTCGTGAGACTTTGCCGGCAGCTACATCATGAGGTATCATGAGGCTGCCATCATAAGGCAATGGAGGCGTACAAGGATGATTACATAGCCAAGGCAATAGATGCAACACTACTATAGCTTTTACCCCCCTTACTTGTACTCTTTCTTTGTGGTTTTTTCTTTTTTTTTTAATTATCAATAAAGTAGCTACTAGGTAGTCTACCTAGTAGTATAATTTGCTAAAAAATACAACTACGCTTGACCTGATTCTCATTTCAACGAGATACGTCGGCAACCTTCGGGTTTGGTCTCATTTTTTCAAAAAATCACAATTTTTTTTTATTAAGTCAGAAAAGAGAGAAAAACAAAAATTGTTATTAAGTCAAAACCCAAAAATCCAAAAAAAAGAAAAAAGGGAACCCCTCCTCGAATTTAGTCCCATTATCAAAAAATCAAAAAAAAAATCATCAAATATTGACTTGCTTGCTACCAACATAGTTAGGAGTGTTCATGGGAAAGAACAAGTGTTTAAGTGGTATGACGGAGAGGATCAGTTTCGGGTAAATCATAGACTCTTGTGGTACCTCTCAATTATACCTTAGTAATGCTTGAAAAATCTCATGCTTACAGTTAGGTTTAAGAACAAAGCCAACCTCATCGTTTCATGTGCATTGTGTGGTAAGCCTAGATTAAAAATCATTGCATTGCATTGCATTGTAGATCTAGAACTTGGCCCGAATGTCTGTTGAGACGAAATCCTGAGTAACGCTTGATTTAGAAAAGGATCGTAGGCCTTCTTTGACTCGTTTGAGCCTTTCAAGCCTATCAAATGACATTGATCCCTAGCATTACCCCCTTTGAGCCTTAAACTTTTTCTTGGACAATCATATCTTAGCCCATACCCTTTCTTGTGCTAAGTGCACTACCCCTCTCTTGGCCCAACCTCCCTGTGCGCATTGAAAATGTGTAACTTCGGATGAAGACTAAAGTAAAGGCGACAAGCATAAAAAGGCAAAAGATGCAAAGTCCAAGACAATCAGAGACATGACTTCAGGAAAAGAAGGCGGAAACTCCACCATTCAAAAGGAGGATCCCACAAAAAGGAGAAAACTTCCACAAATTCAAATAAAAATCAAACAAAAGGGAATAACTCCACAAATTCAAAAAGGAGGAACGCTGACAAAAAAAGGGAAAAACTCTTGCAAAGCAGGGGAAACCTCAAAACAAAAAAAAAACTTCAAAAACGGAAGAAGAACCTCCTAAAAGTTCAAAAGAAGTCAAAGCAAAGAAAGGGACATCGAGCTAAACAAGATCAAGCGCCAAAGCATGGTTTGAACTCTGAAGACACGGATGCAATGCAGTACTTATGGAGGAATTAGTCACTTTCAACCAAAATGAATATTCTACCCGATCCTAAGCCTACATTACAAGCCAATTATAAAGTCCTACGTGATCCTATTCCAAGTGTTCTCACATTAGTGGATACTCACATAAAGGTCAAGCATATGGTATCCCAATCGCATGCATTGAATGTCATTCCGAGTGTGAGTGTGCTTCGCAAAATGTCCTTAAAAAACAACGTAAATACTTCATAAATTTGTGAAAATTAGGACTTTCTTTGTAGTGAGGGCACTTGAAACATGAGTTAGGAAGAATTCAAACCTTTGATTGAAGCAAGACGAACAAATCTTATCGAATCTAGGTATACCTGAGGTACGGCTCTAAGCTATAGCAATTACCCATAAGCTGATCTATGTTTGATGAAAAGTATATGGTAGAAAGTCTTATGTACAAAATTAATTGCTGGTACCAACCAAAGTCAAGTCAAAAAAAAAAAGAGATGATGATTGATCAATAAATCTTAGTCTTTCTCTACTCTTCAAATTTTCAAATATTTTCTACAAAAAGCTACAAAAACAACGAAAAATACAGAAAATAAAATAGTCAAATTTTGTTGACGGTAAAGTTGGGTCTTGTTGTAACGGAACTACACCCCACCTGACTTCCCACGGGGGATACGTAGGCAACCCACATAGGTTTAGGTCCCACTTTTATAACAGAAAACCAAAATCACTTCTACATATTCGAAACTACGCCGCGACTTGATTTCCTTTGGTAGGAATACATACGCAATCCACATCGGATTCAGTCATCTATCATAATCGAACTACGCTTTGGCCTGATTCCATTGGGATATGTAGGCAGTCTAAGTCGGACCTGGCCATACCATTTCATAAATTCTATCATTTCGCATCCATTGCATGCTTAAGTCATTAACAACAAAACACTTTTCATCTTTTTCATACATAGAAAAAAAAATAAGTTCTTGCTTTTATAGGCGCCCTCCTAAACAATAGGCATTTCATTTCAAGTTCAAATTTTTCAGGCGCCCTCCTAAAAAATGGGTATTTCATTTCAAAGCCATATTTTTCAGGCGCTCTCCGGAACAATGGGCATTTTATTTTAAGTTAAATTTTACATGCGCCCAACTTCTAATACGGGTATCTTAGATTTAAATGCTCCGATCACTTTGGACTGGTACTGAGCCCGAATTTTCGTCAAAATCCAAGTGCTCTGATCACTTCGGACCGGTACTCAGCCCGTATTTTCTTCAAAAATCAAAGTGCTCTGATCATTTCGGACCGATACTCAGCCGGATTTACTTCAAAAAACAAAATGCTCCAATCACTTCGGACCGGTACTCAAACCAGATTTCCTTAAATAATCAAAGTGCTCTGATCACTTCGGACCAGTATCTAGCCCGGATCCTTTTCGAATTAGAGATCCAACCTGGGACCCTATTTCATTGAAATAAATCACGTCATTTATCACATCGCATCAACAAACAGAAGCATAATCCACACTTCATCAACTCTATTGATAAAAAAGGCGACACAACGTGGAACTATCTCCTATCAATAAAGTGGGGCAGATTTTTAGGGTGGATGTTCAGCTTTCCAAGAGCAATCGACGGCATGTCCCAAGTATCGTTCTTACGTCCCATTGACATGAGGTGTGTAGGAAATCCGAACCCCCTCAAAATAAAACACCCAGTGTCATCATGGTTTGACGCTGGGGCAAGTTTAAAATCAAAATCAAAATCAAAGCATCCATCGCCTTCCCGAACTACAATTGGCTTGATTCTCATTACATTCGAGATATGTAGGGAAACTTAACACAAAGCCCGGCCACATCCACAACAAAATCCATTCAATCTATCCATCTATCCAACACCACGTCCCAGTGTTATAACAGTCCGACCTTGGGGCAATTTTGGAAGCAATATCGAGAACACATGAACCCGTTCATCCTTGAACATTTGTCTTCCACTCCATGAGTTTTCGACTCATAAGTAGCACTCAGTTGCATTCCATAACTAGACGCGACTTGATTCTCGTGTAAGCCAAGATATGTAGGCAACTCAAATACTAGAGTTCAGTCACAATCTTCAAAACATCCTCATCCCCCACTCTGTCGTCGGGTCAAAATCGAGTATGGCGTCAATATCTTTGTCCGAAGACTCTTACATCATCTCCGGTCAAAGAGGGGCAATTATTGACACTCAGTTTTGACCCTCCATTTTTAAAAATTAACTTTTGTAGGCTTCCTAATAAAAAATTATAAAATGTAGTATTTTGCACAATATTAGCTCTTATGCAATTTATTGATAATTATCCCTATTTCTTAACAAATATATGAATTTTTATCATTTTATTACAATTAGTTAAATACCACCATTTTGTGCATTTTTTCCTAAATTTTGAACAATTCATTAACAATTGTCCTATTTTTCATATATTAGGATATTCTATCATTTATTGTCTTATAATAACAAATATTAAATAATAATTATTACATATTATTATAGTATTTGGCATTTTTAATAAATATTACAAGTCGTATTTTTAAAATAAATAATCATCTTCTTGTTTATAGCACAAATTAATAATCATCTTCTTGTTAATAGCACAAATTAATAATCATCTTCTTATTTATAGCACAGTTTATCTATTACATGGAAGCCGGTATAATCTATCTCAAGTACGGAATAAATTCAGTCAAAACCGATGTCCTGTCAAAATCCGATGCAACAAGATATTCGATGTTACAAGACACACTGACTAGACAATGACGGTGACATGACAAGTGAAATGACTTGACATCATGATGTGACAAGTCATGTCGATGTGACTTGACACTCTTTTGTCCACCGGGTAAAATTTTTATCCAAAGGGTAAAGACCACTGATCCATGTTCTCCCATAAGCTAAATAAATTACACTAATACATGCATATACACATAAAATAAAAGAGTAGACCATATTATAATCGCGGTATTCGAGTACCCGGTATTCGGCCCATAGTTTTGGATTGTTGGTTTCATTCTTGACCACATATCTTATTTTGCTTTATTTTGCTTAAAATAAGTGTCACACCTTTATTTTTACATAAATTTGGTATTTATAATACTACATACCAAAATATTTTTGGTATATTTTTCGACCGCCCATTACATATACATAGTACAGAACGTACAGAACATAGATATTTTGACAAGTCTTCAAACAAAAACCCTAATATAAAATAGTATCACTCCCTCTTTTTTACCCTAGGCTGGCCATTCTCCCCATTTGCTTTATTTTCAGCCGCGGGCCCTCTAATGTCTCTCTCATTTCTCTCAACTATAAGAGACAAGTTAGGCGCCTAGCACCCCTTTCCTTTCGCCGGCGGCCCCCATGGTTGGTTTGCAGCCGCTCCCAGCCACCCCTCTTCTCCTCGCTATCTCACTACCACCTTATCTCTCTCGTTCTCTTTCTCTTGTCGCTGCTGCTACTTCACCAAATGCCGTGTTGAACACCGGTTTGGAAACTGGCAACGACCACCATGACCTCCGACCATTGTTTGCACCGCTGCTCATCATCGTGGGAGTAGCAGCATGTGGATGTTGTGTTGCTTCGTCCAGGTCTTGCAGATCTGACTGGATTTAGTTTTTTCGGCGAGCCTTAATGTTTTCCGACCACCATTTCGTTTTGTAATGGTGATGTCACTATGGAACTCTGTCCTTAATACTTAACTGTATCTTTGTGATTTTCGATTGATGGTTGTTCGTAAATCAGCGGTTCACTGTGGCTTTTGCTGTCCTTTCCGATGGCCTCCAATTTTGGAGCTACTGTTTTCCTGATTCTGGCTTAATTATGGATTGTTTTTGTTCTATTGTTAATATGATTGCTATAAATTTGTTTCATGCCTCTAACAGCCTCTTTTGCCTACTTAGGATGGAATATTTGTTTGTCTATGGGCGTGGAACGACAATGTGTTGTCGTGACATACCACTGGATTTTGGTTGTATTCGCGTCGGCGTGAAGCTGATTTTTACATTGTTTTAATGGTTCTCGTATTGGTATAAATAGATAATGAACAAGAATGGAGCACTGTTAAGGCCGATGAGAATAATGCTTTTGAGGCCACGACACCCCGAATGACCCTCCGGACTGGGCCCGAATAATGAGGCGATGATGAAAAAAATCGTAAAATAGAATATGAGGATGCGATGAACCAATAAAACCTTCGGAAGGCGACACAATTAGCTACCGTAGTCGCAACCAAGGTGGTTTCCGTCTTCATGTCTAGATGGATATTACACATATTTGAGCCTCCAATATTATTTTTTAAAACTATTATTTTCAAAACTATTTTCCAAATATAAATTACCCAAAAAAATATTTTTTCCAAGCAATCTTTCAAAAACAAAAACATTTTCAAATTATTCAAAGAGTATTTTCCTATATTATTTTTAATTGTTTTCCTAAGGTCTTGTGAAAACATTTTCCAAAAACACTTTCAAAAGCAATCTTTCAAAAACATTTTAAAACCAAAATCATTTCAAAATATGCGATTTAATTTATTTTACCTTATGTTATCTTACAACAATTTTGCTTTTTTTTTTTGCGAGGTACAATCATATGAAGTCGCTTTGACAGATGATGCTCGGGTTGACTTGGTATCCCCGTCGAAACCCCATTCTGTCACTTCCCATTCTCGGATGTACAAAAATACAAGTATAGTGAAATATTATTTAGATAATGCATGCTACTTATTTCCTCACTTGATATGGTCAAATTAAGTTAGAATAATCTATTAGACATGTTCTTGCAATTGGTTTGGTTAACTGAATTCACCTTCACTTAGTTAATCCAACTAATTATCTTAACTTGAGTAAATTAAGCTTGTGAATAATTTAATTGTGCTTAGTATAAATCTTAATATGTTTAATTCTTATGACATTCTCTCCACTCTTACCATAACTTATAATTGTAATGACTCGACCGGTCTTTTTGAGCTCTAGCGCGTTGTTTGGCGATTTGAGGCCTTGAGTAGCTTCACTTCATGTTTTATTACTTGTACGCATAGTCGGAATCGAATTCCGGGAAGTTCGGAGTTGATTCGAATTGAAAATTCTCAATTCGAAAGATTTAAGTTGGAAGAGTTGACCAAGGTTTGACTTTTGAGTAAATGACCTCGGAATCGGGATTTCAAGGTTCCAATAGGTTTGTATGATGATTTGGGACTTGGGTGTATGTTCGGGTTGAGTATCAAGTAGTCTGGAAGCATTTCAGCACTTATTGTGGAAAGTTGGCATTTTGAAGATTTTAGAATTTCCTAAGATTGATTTGACGTGAATTTTGATTTTATTGATGTCTGTTTAGGATTCCGCGCCTTGGAATAGGTTCGTAACATGATTTGTGACATAGACGTAAATTTTGGCATCATTCCAGAATGTTTAAATGTAATTCGGACGCGTTCGGCGAAGTTTGAAAGTTGAAAGGAGGATTTTGATCGTTGATTCGTAGTTTGGATGTTGTTTGGTGTTATTTGCAGCCTCGAGCAAGTTTACATCATACTTTGGGAATGGTTGGTATGATTGGACAGGGTCCCGGGGGCCTCGGTTGTATTTCAGATGGTCTACGGCTCATTTCACCATGTTTGAGCTGTTGTTTTTGAGATCCGATGCAACCTTCTTCGCGACTGCGAAGAAAGGGCCGCGATTGCAAAGAGCAAAGTGTTGTTCCAGGCCTTGTGAATCGGGATAACGGAAGGAAATTCGTGATCGCATAGAAGAAACTTTTGCTGTCAGTATTCTGACTTCGAGAGCTTATATATTGCAATCTATAAGGAATATGGGGATAATCCAAAAACGAAAGTTGTATCTCATTGAATCTAGTTTTCAAAATATCAAACCGTTTGTCATTTGGAATTATTTAAAAAAGGTTATGGCCATTATACCGAAGGGTGTTTGTGAAGAGGAATAAATTTGTACATCGAGATCGCGAGGTTTTGGCTGCGATCGCGATGAAGGAAACGATGATGGAACTTTTTTTAATCGCAATCGCATGGACAATGACCGCGATCACGAAGAAGGAAGCCTGACAGGTGAATTAAACATCTACTTTCGGGATTTTGAGCTCATTTGATCACTTTTAAGTTCTTGGAGCTCATGTGGGGCGATTTAGGGTGATTCTTGAAGATCGTTTTCGCCATATATCACAAGGTAAGTTATTCCTACTTTTTTCGAGTTAAATAAATGGGTTATATATGGACTTTAACATGGAAACTCGACAGATATTATGGAATTTTTGGAAGAAAACCTAGAAATGGTATTTTTAGATTTTGACCACAAAATTGGACATGAAATTAGGAATAAATTATATATTTGAGTTCATGGTATTATAGGTAATTTTTAACTTCAAATATTTTCGAAATCCGGGAACGTGAGCCCGAGAGTTGACTTGATTGACATTTTGAGCGGAGTTGAAAATTACTATAAAATTGATTAATTATGAGTATGAAAATATATTATTATTGGTTTGCACGTTGTTTGACTAGTTTCGGATCGATGGACATTGGTTTGAGGTGTTAGAGAGGCGTTGGAGCCGGTTATAGAACTTCGTTGTGAGGTAAGTCTCCTGTCTAAGTTTGTGAGGGAGAATCTGCCCTGAGGTATTAAAATTTTTATGTGTTACTAGTTGTGGGTGCTACGTATGCACGAGGTAACGAGAGTCCTTACGTAGCTAAAAGCATGTTTATGTCCGGGTAGACTTAGGAATTTATCATGTAATATTTGAATTATTTCAACTCATTTTGCTAGCTTAATTATGTGAACTTATAATTGAAATTGATTTGAGAATATATTAGGCTGAGTTTTATCACCTTGAGTTTTTAATTTGATAAACGGTAAAAGTCATGTATATTTTTTGTTCTTGCACCTGTGTT
Source organism: Nicotiana obtusifolia (assembly GCA_002018475.1). Taxonomy (NCBI): domain Eukaryota; kingdom Viridiplantae; phylum Streptophyta; class Magnoliopsida; order Solanales; family Solanaceae; genus Nicotiana; species Nicotiana obtusifolia. The sequence continues at coordinate 46,738 of MCJB01013360.1, read as the reverse complement.
GTAAGCACGTGATTCGTAATTCGATAAGTTTCTTCTTTTCTTGTGGATCGGGCCGAACGCCTTGGCAGTATATTGAGATGCAACTCTGGTTCGCACCGGTCAACCCTCGGCAGTGTACACACCACTCTTAGATGGTATAATCGTGAGTTATAGTGCTAGCAGTCCGAATATTCACGAGATCCCCCTTCTATTGAGGCCTGGCATTTTATATGGTATTCCTTATCCGTTTGAGATTACACTTGATATTTCAGATATGTTGAGATGGAATATTAGATTTGAGAGATTTATATCATTAAAAGAAATTTTTGGAGGATTATGTTATTTAAAATTTTTATCTCACTACTACTGTTGTGCTTCATATCTATTATGAGTTATCATATTGATTTATTGGACAACTAGTAAGTGTCAATGTCGACCCCTCGTCACTACTTCTCTGGGGTTAGGCTAGATAATTACTAGGTACCCGTTGATTTACATGCTCATGCTACACTTCTGCACTAAATGTGCAGATCAGACAGGTGCATTTGGTGGCTATCTTGGCGCATAGGCGCAACTGCTAAGGGGACTTTATGGTGAGCTGCTTTCTGTGCAACGCACCATAGCCCATAGAGTCTCCATCTTATTTATTTACTTTATCCCGTCTATTTTATATTCCAAACAGATGTTGTATTATTATTGCACTTATTAGTAGACGCTCATGCACTTGTTACACTGATTTTTGGGATGTTCTAGAAGTTTTATGGTTTTCCTTAGCATTTACACACTTTTATTAGCTATTCTATTTAAATTGTAAGTTTCCATGATTTTAATGCGTTGATTTCTTTATCTAATAAAATTCACGATTTCAAAAATAATAATGCATAATTAAGTTGGTAATTCACCGTTGGCTTGCCTAACGATGACGTTGAGCGCCATCACGACCTATAGTGGATTTTGGATCGTGACAGCTTGGTATCAGAGCTCTTAGTTCACTTGGGCCTCACGAGTCATGGGCAAGTCTAGTAGAGTCTTGCGGATCGGTACGGAGATGCCTGTACTTATCTTCGAGAGGCTATAGGGCTGTTAGGAGCACTTCCCTTCTTGATTCCCTCGTCGTGCGATTGATTCCATTGAAGTTTATGACTTTATTTCCTTCCTACTCGATCTTATGCAACGTGGAGCACTCATTATCAATTGGGCATCAAGGAGTTGTGGTGGTACTGTAGATGTGGTGCAGGATGCTTCTCCCTGCGTATTCAAGCGAGTTATTATCGTCGTCTTATGGAAGGGTGTTCTGTTGTCTCAACCCTGTATCAGTAATGCTTATGGTTTTAAGGCTATGCATAGATTGTTAAGATATCCGTGCGTTGTTATCGTGCTGTGTTATTGTGAATGGTAGGTTGCTCATTTATTATTCACGGCAGTGAATGACTTGAAAGGAGGATTTCTCGGTTCATGGGTTAGAGGTTCGGCATTTAATTCCAGTGGAGGAAAAGCAATTGGACGATGGATGTTCAGGCCTTGTTGACGGAGTAACGAGGTCAGATATTTTTGAACTTGATGGAAATTCTCATTTGTGATGCAGTGTCGTTGTCCTTGTTTGAACGCATTAAGGCTCGTTGGTGTTATGGTCTTCTTTGATCTGCCTCTGGGTCAGGGTGTTGTGAAATGGTGCCTGAGAAGCGGTTGTCAGAGATGGCAGTGTATGTTGGCTTCAGGGTCTAATCGGTGTTTCTAATGTTGATGGCTCGAGAAAGATGATCTTCGAGGAGGCTTAGAGTTGGTAGCAATTTATTAGTTCAGCTGCTATAGAAATGGATTTTGATTTGAGGCAGTATTTGGGCAACGAAGGATGAGGAAAGACATGGTGGGAAGTGTCTCGCGGTGATTGAATTACTAGCAGGTCAAGTATGAACATCATAGGTCGAGAAGTTGCTTAAGGAGTTGGTTTAACCAAGTGGGAGTGGCAGGGTAGCATATGGATTCTGTGGTAGGATAGCCACATGCCTTGATAAAGTTTAGAGCGATTTGGGGATCATGGTGGACAATGACTAAGTCTATAAATTTCATTTGGGACGGTGGCTACTGTACTGAGGAAGATTGGATATGGCAGAGAGAAGTTTGCTTGAAATAAATAGAGGTGTGAAGCTTGATTATCGTTTTTGGATGCAACGTGATATCGAGTTTGAATCGTATTGATGGACTTTCTGTTGACGTCAATGGGGAATGAACAGACTCTTACGGCTGGCGGGCGAGCATGGGTTAAAGAAGGTTTAATAAATTCGTGGTAGTTGTACCGGGTGCAGCGTCATTGGAAGATGTCGGTATGGAATTCCACATGTGGGCTATCTCCTATAAGCAGGTTGGCGGTTGCGTGATTGTGGATGACGTTCCCATGAAGGGTTCTACTTTCTACACAGCGGAAAGCATGTACTAGGATGTGAGTTTGGATTGTTTGAAGAAGATTGTGCGACTATCAGGAGGTCGAGTGTGTAATTTTAACTGATAATTCCGAATGTTTTATGCAAAGTTTAACATGGGATTGCGAGAATTTTGTGGGGTGACGGTGCGAGATCATGGTAAGTGAGAAGGAGGAGTTATTCTGGGTTCTAGATTTATGTGATTGTAGCTTAAAGCTAAGTGGGGAAGCCCACCATCTATGATTAGGTCATGTGATTTTGTGCCTTGGCAGTATCAGGTTATTGGTACATTGGTGGATTAGTTATGATTAAGGAAAGAGAGTCATTCGATTACTTATTCTGGGGTATTCGTGTGCTACCAGAGCACTGATTGCTAGCTATATATTCGGGACCAGATTAGAGTGGGTGACTCTCAACAGTAGTTCTAGTGGTTCAAGAAGTAAAGTGCGGTGCCTAAGGATTTTTGAGTTCGTCGTGTGACTAAGGAATTAATTTTGCAGCGAAGAGTGAAAGAGGCTTAGAGTATTTCTATGAATGTCATCGACTCTGCGCTGCGATGTTAGAGAGATGGAGGAAACAACTTCGGATTCGCAGGAGGTCTTTCAGAATATGTGTATTAGTTAGAGATACTATTGAGTGCATAAAAAGGGTATGAGATGGTTGATGGGTATTGAGACGATGTAGTCTCGTGATTTGTGTCACTCAGGATGAGTGTTGTTTGAGGTCCGTTATGTGTTTGAGTAGAACTATTATTTCGAATGCAAGTCAAGAGTAAATTGGAAGAAGTTGAGTCAGTTAGTAGTGGTTTGAATCAGCATGGTTGTGGAAATGATCGGTTCCTTCGGGGTGGTAAGATTATATAGGATTCGTGGTTGTACGTGCAGGCTTGATAGCCATCGTAATTTGATTAATTTAGAGGTATTTGATTCTGATGGCCTTGTTATGTGTAAATGAATACCAGAAGAGTTATGGCGATTTAGACGACGACTGGTGGTTTGCATTTTTTGCGGTTATGGGAATTCGGTTGCGTGTTGCAATTGTTCCTCTGAAATGTGTTTAGTGAAAGGGTTCTAGATGATGAAGTGTTTATTTTATTGGTGGTTCAGGATTTATGATGAAATTCTTGTACTCTCGCGTAGCGGCATGACAGGTGCAGTGAGCGGTATGGAAATTGGAAGTTGAAGATCTAGGTTTTGGTTCGGTGTTGATAAGAATGTCACGAGCTCGGAGGAGCAGGGGAGGATTTCAAATGTTCAGAGTACATCGGCACTATTTTCGGCCAGCCTGAGGATGGTCTGTTTTGTGCTAGGAGTGTTGGGTAATGAAATGCGGATGCTTGGCTAGTATTATAGAAATAGCATGGTCGATAGCCATTAATGTTCAGATTTTACTACATAATGCGGAAGGTTGTGGGAGTATATTCCATGGGAAAATTGTATAAGTGTGACGTGTTAGTCATTCAATTGTTAGAGGTTGAAATCAAGTATCGAGATTTTGGTACCGTCGCCAATGGGAGAGATTATAACTGAGAAGCGCTCTATTCCTTGGGTTGTGGACTGTGGGAGTTTGTTCCGTATTTGACGACTGCTCGTACGTGTCATGAATAGGGTAATTATGGATCCTTGAAAGGTTATTGGCCCAGTATGGGATGATCGGAATTAGCTTAAGGTCCATTCGTAGATCTAATGTGAATGTATGCTATACATCAGGTCAGATGTGTTCATTCAGGATAACATTGCTTATGGAGGAGTCTTCGGGTGTTAGATGTTATTCCTATCGTCAGTTATTCTATGACACATACGAATAAGTAGAACTCCAACAAAAATAAAACTGAAGCATCTTTATAACGTACCAGAACATACCTGTAATGACTGCATTTGATGCGAGTGTCTCACTCTAACTAGGAAAAGCATAACAACGAGTATGTCCTCCCCCTTTAGGGAGATCTCTACCGGCCTGCTCTCCATCGCTAGCCGGATGTGCAAGTGGTGTAGTGTTTGGAGCGAAAATCATATCCTCGGTAGCCTGCTGAGGTACACTCGTTCAAAGCCTGAGACAATCTCTCATAATATGCCTCGTATCACCACACCCTTAACAACCTCTCTGCGAACGTGACTGCTGGAATTGCGTTTGCCCCGGATAACTAGAATAACTGATGTAAGAATCATGTGGAGGAGGTGCACCGAAAGATGACTGTTCGGTACGAGTGCTCTAGAATCCATGGCTAGTTGGAGCACTACATGAGACCTGAATTGCTAACAGCACTGGTCGGCTGAAATGACCTCTATCATGTCGAACCTTGGCCCTAGAGTAGGAGCCACTAAATCCTCATAAACCACGGGGCTTCTTAGCCTCCCTACCCTCCTTCTCCTGCCTGTTGATAAGCCCTAACCTCCTAACAATTCCACAGCCAGATGAAATACAGTCTCTCCAACTCCCGTGCCATCCCAAAGGTTGTATGTGAGTCCCTCAACAAATCAACAGACTCTGTCTCTTATTAAAAACCAAAGGAGTTGCATAGTGGGGGATAACTCTTCATAGCATAGTCGGTCACAGTCATACCCTCCTGTTGCAAATGTTCAAACTTACTATGCAACTCGTCCCTACGATTCTGTGGGATAAACTCCCCCCAAGAAAAGATCTGAGACTAAGACCATGTAAGTGGTGTTGCGCCAGCTGGCCTACTCGCCTCATAAGTCTACCAACATCTGTATACTGGCCCCGTCAACTCCAAGGTAGTAAAATCGACCCCGTTCGACTCCACCAAACCCAAAGTACAAAGAATACGATGACACTGATCCAACAAACCGTGTGCATCCTTAGTAACCCCTCTACCGAATTGGGATGGAGTCTCTGAATCCTCTCCAACCTCTTCTACTCCTCAGAAAATGCGACTTGCCCTACCTCGGGCCGAACTGGAACTACTTGTTGCACCGGTACAACACTTGATGTTTAGTAAACATGAGTCAACTGCTCTGGCATACGTGTGGAGGGAGTCTAGGCTCCTCCTCCAGCCTGTGAAGTAGCTGGTGCAACCCAAATCAACCCTGGATGGGCAAAGCTCTCAAACATACTCATAAAATAAGCCTAGGTCTCTTGAACTCCAGGGGTAGACATAAGCCCCTCAGGTGCCCAAGCGGGTCCCACCAGCTCAACATGATTGGGCTTCGGCTCCTCAACTGGAGCTACGGGTGGCTCCACGACTGCTACTCTAGTAAGGGCTCTAGTTGTGCTGTGTGCCCCCACCTCGGCCTCTACCTTAGCCCCAGCCTCTCACGGCTCTAATAAGGGGCATTGGTGCCTGCTTAGCTGATCCAGCAGAATGTGTCCTCACCATATATGAGAGAATAGAAGAGTAAGGATTCAAACTTTAGAATAGACAAATCCGTACGATAAATAATGAAAGAAAGTGAAGTTTCCTAACAGCCTGGTAGCCTCTCAAAGATAAGTATAGACGTCTTCGTACCGATCCATAGGACTCTACTAGAATTGCTTATGACTTGTACAAAATTGAACCTAGGGCTCTGATACTTACTTATCACGACCTAAATTCCCACCAATGGTCGTGATGGCACCTAAGCTCTAAGACTAGGTAAGCCAATCACACAATGATACGAAACATCGAAATAAGATAAAATAATTCTAAATTTAACATAAACAGAAAAATAAAGGACAAAGCCAAAAAGGTAGTACAAATGCCAAACTCCCAAAATCAGGCAATACGAAGTTATAAGCTCTAAACATGATATATGACGAGTCTCGATAAGTACAATATTGTTTTGAAGTAATACAATAGTATAAAAATAAAAGAAGCAGACTACAAGTGTCTATGGCGTCCATACAACACTACCTTGAATCCTCCAAAACAGTCCAAGCTCACTTTCGATGACCGCTACCTCTAGCACCCGGATCTGCACGAAATGTGCAAAAGTGTAGCATGAGTAAGGGACAACATGTACTCAGTAAGTATCAATACTAACATCGGCGAAGTAGTAACGAGGTTCAAGTCATGTAATACTCACTAATTAGAGAACATATGCAACATCTCAAATGACAAGCAACAAGAATATAACGAGATGTAGTACCATCAACACAACAATACAAGAATTATTAACTCATCACTGATAAATCATGTTTGACAAAAGAATTATCAGTCAATAACAGGGGGATAGAGTAGCATGTTAAATGCAACATGAAATCAACTTGATAAGGAAAAGCAACAAGTTTCATCAACAAGAAACTTGATGAGGAACAAAGGGATAGAGTAGCATGTTAAAAGCAACTTGAATGAGGAATACCACCCTTATACTACATATTTCATCAACAAGAATGCCACCCTTATACTCCACATATCATCACCACAAGAATGTCACCCTTATACTCCATATATCATTAACAAGAATGACACCCTTATACTCCACATATCATCGATATAGATTTCACCCTTATACTCCACATATCATCGATATAAATGTCACCCTTATTCCCACACATCATCCATCGATATAAATGTCACCTTTATTCCCACACATCATCACAATAACAATATCCGCCCCAACATGTCCAAATGTGCTACAAACAAAATAATTCAATATAATATTATATTATTGTTGCTTCCTTACGCACACGCAAGTATACGTGATCGACAAGTAATATAGGACAATGAGTCCGGATTATCGTACCCAAGGGACTTAAATTAACTACTTTATAACAACTAATATCGTTATTTTATCAAGCAATGATCAAGTTGAATTTATAGTTTATGCTAAATGTTAACTCGAAATTAAATCTAAGAATTATAATGAACAAGTATGTGTTTAGATATCAATAAAACAAATATTCGAGGGTTGCGATTCTATTGCCAATCCTATTGCGTTCTAATTGATTTTATCGTTCATATAGTTAATGTAAGATTGCTAATTAATCGATAATGATACTCATAGCCTTCTTCCGAAGTACTATTCGTCTATTCTTAACAAGATTAATGCCTATATTCCTATGGAATTAATTTATTAAGAATGCATGAATAACACGATTTATATAATTAAGCATGGTGATTAAATATATTCCTATTTTAACCACGAATCCGCTCTTTTTAACAAAGTTAAGAACATGCTTTCTTCAATTCTTATTCTAGTCTAGACTTAGTTTTCCCAAACATAGCATAGATAATTGATAGAACTTAATTGATGGCCAAAACAATTAAGAAATTAAGCATAGAATTTCAAGAAACAATCTTAGCCACATTAACTATTAAAACAAAATTATCAAGTTAGAACCACAATATTCATGGCTAATCACAACCCCGGAACAAGGGGTGATTAGCCACTCATGTTCAACAAAAACAATTAACTAAAGAAGAAAACTAAAATAGAGATACTAGTTTTGATTGATGAACTGAGAATTTGGTGATGTTGTTGATGTTTCTAGCCTTCCTTTTGCTCCCAAATTGTGTTGTCCCCCTCCTAGATGGGTTTAGGTATGTTTATATAGGAGTTGGGAAGGTTTTGGGTCGGTTTAGGGGTCTTCTAGACGAAGTAGGAGACAATTCCCGAAATCAGCCCCCTGGGCAGCGCCCAGCGCCCCCCAGGGGACTGAAGGCAGTGTGCTTTTCCAGCCTTAATTCCTTCACTGTCTCCAGCGCCACAGGCAGCGCTGGGCGCTGGCCTGTGGGCTGAAGTTCTCCTTTGTCCGTTTCTTCTTGTTTTTGCTCGTTTCTTCTCCGGTTTCGTCCCCGATTGTTTTCAACTCATTCCTACACATAAAAACATATTATATTAACATGAATCAATGTGATTAACATCCAAATCCACACAAACAAGAGCTAAATATGGTATAAATTATACATCAATTAGTACTTTTTCTACCAATTATCAATTATCAAGATACATATTATCATAATTCATCAATAAAGTGCACGAGGACATGAAAATAATAGAGTGCGGATGTTGCTCAAGATATAAAACATGATTACGGCTTAATCAATTCAGCAATAGTTCCACAAATGCTCATCTTGGCTAGTTAGGAAGTACTAATATTAAAACATGATCTCTAGCATGAACGGATAAGCTCGCATAGCCATACAAAGAATTAGACATGTATCATAGAGAGCACACAATCAAATCAAGGCATGGTAAAAGCCTAGAGTCTAATCCGATTATTTTTCATACATAGCACTCGCATATAAGCTTGTCACCCCCTCATATCACATACATTACAAATAAGCAAATAAGGTCCAAGCCTAAGGGTTATTCTCTCATACAAGATTAGGCAAGATAGTTACCTCAATTGGGCAAAATCAACGCTCCAAAATTGCCTTTCTTTTAGAAACCACCTCTGACAGGCTCGAATCTAGTCAAAAATAACTCAATAACTACAAACGAAGCCATAGGAAACAACCCCAAACAATAAAGCTCTGATCTTTAAACAAATCCTCAAAAGTCAGCAAAGTCCAATCCAGGCCCACACGATCAAAATTCGAATCAAAGTGTAGATCCCGACTACCCGTTACCCCACGAGTCCAAATATATGATTAGATTCCAAAATCGAGTCTGAATCGACTCCCAAATCCCTAAATTTTACTCTCTTAAGTTGTAGACAAAAACTTTAAATTTCCTCTTTCAAATCCCACAATCTATGTCCAATCATCCATCGAAAACAAGATAGTGTCAAGATCAAGTAGAAATCACTTACCCTTAAAGTGGTGATAAAATTCTCCCCAAAAATCGCCTCTAGCCGAGCTCCAAAACTCAAAATAACGAAAAGTAAGCTAAAGCGTTGAATTATAACACTACCCAGCAATTTCTGTATTTGCGGACAATTTTGTCACTTATGCGACACTACTTCTGCGGTAGAAATATCGCATATGCAAGTACCCTTAAACTCCCGTACCATCGCACATGCAGAGCTCAACTCTGCTTCTGCAGTCACGCTGGAGCGGCACACCTCCGCTTCTATGCAAGTCCCCAAGTCTGCCTGCCTTCGCTTCTGCACTAAACTCCGCATTGCGGCCTCATAGATGAGCCAACTCTTTGCATCTGTGGATCCCCCATTCTCCAACAATACTCGCATCTGCGATTACCTGTCTGCTTCTGCAGACTTGCACTTGCACACAAAACCATACATGTGCGACACACCAGCACCAGAACTCCAACCAACATCAAATTGATCTACTGTTTAGAAACAAACCCGAGCCCCCCGAGCCCCCGTCTAATCGTACCCACAAATCCATATACCTTCCCCAAACCTATCCAAAGGCTCAAAACACCATAATTAACATCAAACTAAGAATCGTCGTTCAAAATCAGTCTCTTAAGTTCATAAACTTCCAACTTTATACCAAGCGTCTTATTCAAGCCTAACCAATCCGGATTTTAACCAAACTATACAAAGAAATCCCAAATGACAAAACAAACCTATTTCAAGTCTCAGAACCACAATTCGGACCTGATATCATCAAAGTCAACTCCGGTCAAACTTGCGAACTTTCTAAACATTTAAATTTCTAACTTCCGACAATTAGAGCCAAAACATCCTAGGACCTCTAAATCCAAATCCTAACATATGCCTAATCCAAAATCACCATGCGAACCTATTGAAACCATCAAAATTCGAATTCGAGGTTGCCTATAACAAAGTCAAATCTCGGTCAACTCCACAACTTAAGCTTCCAAAATGAGATTAGGTGTCTCAATTCACTCCAAAACCTTCTTGAAACCAAACCCAACCATCCCTGCAAATCACCAAACATCAAATACACATACGGGGAATATCAAATAATGGAACGGGGCTAAAATACACCAAAAGACCCGCCGAATCGTTACATTAACATGCTAGTTTAACATTATGAATTTCATGTACTTGTGTTACATGGTAGAACTGCGTAGTCATACATTGTTTCCTTATATGCACCATGCTAATAGATCTAGTTCTCATCATTCCCCTGAGAGTGTTTTGGCTTCTCAATTCATGTTTCATTAGCGTGTGGATTCACATTCCGGTATTGAGATATTTATTCGGGCGTATGAATTTACATTCCGACTGCATGTGGATATAGATTTGTTCCTCTAGAGTCACTAAACATTGAAATCCCACAGGCAGTGTGCATGCAAGGTTGTGGACACATGGATTTGTGCCAAACACATGAATATGTGTCGGTTTTGGTACAAAGGTTGAGTCATTATCATGCATAGATATTCTAGACTCATGTAGAATCTATTAAGACACTGCTCATGACTCGTAAGACATGGGAACCTTGCTCTGACTCCACTTTATCACAACCTGAATCCCAACAAGTCGTGATGGTACCTAACCCAAACTTCTAGGCAAATCGACCATCACAAGTATAACCCACATCAGAAAATCATCATATTAATAAGAAACAAAAATGCGGAATTTCAATAATTATCAAATAACTAGTGTCATAAGTCATAAGCAACTATAGATAGAAATACAACACCAATATGAGAAATTACATAATTTGTTGGAATATACATAAACATAAATAGATCCTAGGCTACCATGAACAAATGATAGCTAATAACCGAAATACAGATTTGTCTTTAATACTCGCTCTCGAACTCCGCATACCACTAACCACATATACTCAGTAAGTATCAAAACTAACATCAACGAAGTAGTGGCGAGGTTTTAGTCAAAAGATACTCACTTTATATAACTTGTGCAATTCAAAAGCATATACAAAAACAGAGAAAAATCCAAAAAATAGCGAATATCAATAATAAGGTGTACAACCAAAGAGGAAAATAATAAGCACGCTCTTTCAAATAACAAGGTCAAAAACATATACAACTACACCAAATATGTACATAAAGGAGATATGCAACAAGTAGCATTAACTCGAATGTTCTTGCTTATAGATATGTAAAGCTCCATATCTATAAGCCAGAGGCTATAGAGGCATTTAGGAAAGTGTTTCCTTCTTTCTTTCTTTTTTTGATAACCGTGGTGTCCCAGCCAGCTTGCGCACACCTCGACTAATTCCATGAGATACATGCCACCTCCCACTAGCAGCAGGTACTAGGTAACTCTATCCACCAAAGCTTGAATAGATGAGAAAGAATCACCTAGTATTTTTTGCCTCCGCTGAAATTTGAACCCGAGACCTCATGATTCTCACCCACTTCATTGACAAGTGTTTCCCTTCTTTCATTCACTCTTTGTACTATCAGAGTAGAATACAATTTTGACATCCTTGTCTTTCCTACTCGGTGAGAACATGAGGTTTTTATTTGTAGAGTTCAAGATAATATTTGCAGTGTTTATGCGGTTTGTTTCATTATATAAAATATAGGGGAATGTTTTGATTCTAAATATATCAAGGTAGGATGTTGACATTCCAAAATATCATGACCTTGCTTATCTTTAGAAGTGATGCATAGTAGTAGCTGTAGTTGTACAAGCTATGAATCCAGTGAGATATCTTTGGTTCAACCTGCACAGGAGTGTAGTAACCATGCTACAATACTGTCCCCCCACCCCCTTAGCAATCCAGACTTTTGTTAACAACATATACTAACAAATAGAGCAAATTAAATTTGATATTAAGTTATCCATTTAAGTGCGGAACAAGACCTGAATTGGGATGATATTCATAGATCGCTTACTCTTTGTGTACGTTATGGAGTCTCCACTCCATGTTGAAAGCTCTTTCAAATAGCATGAGCGTTGAAAGTCTTCAATTCGACTAGAGTGTTAGATTCTTTTTTTATTTTGACTTCTTTCAAAGGGCAATGAATGGGAGGAAAGGGGTTCACTGGAGTTTGTCTCTTGAAAATGGTTTTTACCATAGTATGTTCCTGTGGTAATGATTCATAGGAATGACGAAACTACAAACTTGTTATTCAGCAATACAGACCAATTCTGCACATCAAACCTATAACAAATTAACATGCACTTGTAGATGTATAGAATTAATTAGAGTCCGATTACCTAATGGAAGTGGGAACAATACTACCTTTTACAATAATTTCTACCTTGTTGAGCTAGTTGTAAGTACTTCACTCTCAAGTGTATCTACCCATTCTTGAATGATAGAGTTGACTTCCTCTGGTTTTTCATCATGTGGGCAATGGCCTGAAATATCAAATGGTGCAACATGAGAAAATATAAACAGATTTATTGCAGGTACTAACGAGGAAATAGAAAATCAAAGCTGCCATGATATACCAGCATCTAGCTCTCTGATTATGATTCCTTCACAGTGTTCTCTCAGCATATCTAACCTTGATTGTGAATCAGAAATTGGATCTTTCATTCCCTAACAGGATAGCAGCACGATAAGCATTATAACTAGGGAAATGATGAAGAAGGAAGTATTAATGTATTACCTGTAAGACAAGAACTCTCTTCTCAAATCCTTGCAAAAGATAATTAAGAGGGACAGAAAGATCAAAGCTGAAAATGCTTTCTAAGACCACCACTACACCAGGGTCATAAGACTGAAGATTTTGTCAAGGCAGTGCATCATAAAATTTGTGATATGGTAATTTATTCACACTATGATAGTTGTAGCACTTAAAAAGATGACAGGAAGGCTTTGAACCACTGACAAGGACCAAAATATATACTTGAGCTGTCACAAGTTAAAGATCATAGGAATGTAACGATAAGGATACTGCTCGCAGCATTTCCTGGATAAGCCACTCATCTGCACGATCGCTTCTCTGCAGAAAACAAAAGCTGAGGCTAAACAGTGTATAAAAGGCAACAAAGACACATGTTGTAAAAAACTAAAGCACACTTACAATTGGATAGCAACTTCTCACTATTTTCCTCAGATTCAAACGCAAGAACAGTGAAAGGAACCGAGCACCTAGCCATGCTGCTCCTGAAGTTTGCCTGACCTAAAATATACGTCAAGCTCAATTTTCCATGAACTTTAGTCTAAATATTATGGTTGAACATTTGGAAGAAAGTCTACAATGATTGGATTGGGAATTGCTTGTACAGTAAAGATATCATCTCTAATAACATAATAACACGAAAAATGGTATCCTAAATTGCATATTTAAGTTGGTAAAAGATGGTTTCACGTTTCTTACATCAGAATGGCGTGTACCAGAATAGCCAGGAATAACATTGCCGGCACTATTCAAAAGGATCACAGACTTGGCCAAAGCAGGCCAAAGACAAGCAACAATGGCAACAAGATATCCTGGTTAATCAGAGAAGCACAATCAACAAGACCAATTATGAACAAAAATAGCAAAATCACGGCAAGAAATGCAAATATTAGTGACAACTGGTGTATTTCTATATTTGTCCGCTCATTCTCATTTTGCTTCACTTTTCTTGGGATGGTGATTTTGTAGGAGCTTAAGTATTAGTACATGCCACCAATTGAGTTGCCAACAAGATGGACAGGTTCTCCCACTACTTCAATTATGAAATCTCTCAGCAATTTAGCCCACACAACTTCAGTATAGACAATATTTGGTTTTTCTGATTCACCAAACCCCAGGAGTGTCATTGCCCAGACTCGATTTCCACATTCCGCAATGTTTTGTATATTGTCACGATAATGGCTCCAAAAAGCACCAAAACCATGCACGAGCAGAAGAGCAGGACCCACATCACCACTCTGTTTATACTGCAAAGGCGCAATAAATGTCGGTAGACAGGTACACCACATCACGTAATAAGACAGAAAATAAGCTCCGTATCCTACAATTTCAAATATCTCACTCACATGGATCAGATAGCCATTCCATCTCCATATCCTAACAGAGGAACCTCCCAAACTAGCTGCCTTACTTTTCAAAGCCAACAGCGTATACCACTATGACAGCAATCAGGTTCTTATTAAAAGATATTCGTGAGAAATACTTTTCTCAGTAGATAGCAAATGAATTTGATCCAAGAACATTCATATTATGATCCAAAACAATTTCTGAGACCCAAAATACCTCCATTGAACACACAGTATCCGCTGCTGCAGCAACCATTTTTGCCGAGCACCCAAAATGCGATATAATTCCAGCAGTTCGTTCTTTCTCATACTCAATCGCTTCATAATACACTCTTCTTCTGGAAATTATTCCAAGAAGAAGAGCAGACCCAAAAAGAGCACCAAATGAGGCTCCTTCCCGAGTTTCAGCTGCACACAGTTTTTCATGTACCCTGCAAAATAAAGCCAATTGCCATCAGTTAATCATGAGAAAATTCTTTCCTTGAAGTGGTGAGTTTCTGCACAAAGTCTCGTGTTTCCGTAACATCCGTTTAAATTAAAATAAGGCAAAATAGTGCAGATCAAATAGATGCAATAGAGGCTGCAGATACAAGATAAGCAAAGCAGTAGAATTACAAGGTCTTAGAACTTCTAAAAGAGGGGGCCAAAGCTCATATTTTCTGTTTCATTTTCATCAAAACGCTCAACTGACAGTCCTCTTCCTCATCCATTTCCATGTATATTACTTGCTACAGAAGGATCCGATGTACAATGTCTTCCAAAGGCTCCCGGTTTAGTAACACAGTAAGCTAAGCAGTCAAACTTCAGAATTCTTTCCGAATGGTATAAGAACAATATAAAATGCACTTACAACAGCTTAGAGTTGAAATCTTGAAGACCATCTCAGTGTAAAAAGATGCTTATGGACCATAAACCTACTGAAATCATATTACTCAAAATCAGTACTCCCGACATCAATGATTATTTGAACTATACTCTCTAAGAAAAGACTGATTCCAAGATATAATTGTCTCCCATAATAGCACAAAATTACTCTGACCTAATATTTCTGCATATCTGATCTCAACATGGGAATTGATATCCATCAACAGGAATAGGAGACTCGTAGACTCTGCTATACTGGCTAAAATAAATGATCTGCATTCCTTTCTTATCCATCCTGAAGTGACAGATTTCAAGCATTGTAATACAATCCAACATTTGTTTAAAATATTATCTTTTTCCATAAGGAAGAAAATAATATCTTTTTCTATAACTATAGTGTCCGAATCAGCTTACGCGCACCTCGACTAATTCCACGGGTTCCCTGCTACCTCCCACCAGCGCAGGTGTTGGTAACTCTGACTGCCAAGGCTTGACCAGGTGGGAAGAAATCACCTAGTGTTTTAACCTCCGATGTGATTTGAACTTGAGACATCTTAATTCTCAACCCACTTTATTGACCACTAGCCACTAAGAAATCCTTGAGGACCAGTTGGCACACGGTTCGAAACTCGGTGAATAATAGGTTTGTCCCTCTATCCTTCTCCACTTAAATACTTAAATACCATGCTAGTCCATAGCAATTATCAAACTCGTGACGTGCGCCTAACCTACACATCATGCGCTATGTCGTACATTGAACCAAAGCCTTTGGAGCTTGTTTAAAATTATATTTACAATTAAATAAACACAAAAATCAGTTGAAACGTTTTCCCGATGTTCATTGGCATAGATGAATAAATATAAATAATACAACATTTTTCAGAGAGTAAAACTCATTTATAAATATATCTAGCATACAAATACCTTAGAAGTTTTGATCAACCAACCAAAAGATATCATAGGATATGGGGGATTCAGTGACAATCATGGCACAAAGAAAAATAAAGAGACGACTCGTACTCCTGCCATTCATCTCGGGAAGTACCCTCCAGATATCTCAAATATGCAGCCAAAGCATTCAACACTAGACTTGTACCACCTCCCGCTATATTTCCACATTGTGTGACAAAAGCAGATTTTACGTGTCTCTTCCTCTGAATTTTCTTGAGACTTGAATCACTTTGACTGTTCTCATTAAACTTTTCCTCTCTCAAACCTTGAATCACACTACTCAGAGTTGCTGCCTGGTCTTTTCGCAATTCACTTGCAGCTGAATCCTTCTCAATTGAAGCCCATCTGTTCCCTAACATGCCAGCATTGTCATCCATAAATTTCTTCAAATCTTCTAATGTGGGCAAAGTACCTATTCAATATACTATTGTTATATCCCCTGGTGTGAGCATAGGGAAAAAACATGATAGATATCTGAAGAGTGTTGCACGGTGTTTGTTAGGGAAAAAAGTTATCAGAGCATACCCCAAGACAAGCCCATATCTCCTTTTGGTAACACTTGGGGGGAAATAGGTGACATGGCAGGCAATTTCATCTTCTTGAATTCATTGTATGATTTGGGCAAATCCTTCAAGCTCTGGATATAGATAGAAGTTGAAAAATCAGGAAATCAGAATTTTTGCCTCCCCTACAGAGCATCTGGAGGCCGAAATAAGACAGAGCAATACCTTCATATCATAAAATGGACTGTTCCATATTGCAAGTTTGGGAGTCCCCTCAGCAAAAGATATTGTATCCAAGGTCTCTCTTACACCTTCTACCATTCTCCATAAGCCGAACTCTACCTCCTCCTCTGTAAATATGTTGGTAGCCTTGACCTGTTCCAATCCTCATATAAGTGGATGACTGCCTGTAGTTTTCTAATTCCTGGCCAGTTAAATATCAGTATAAGCAAATATAGTATGTAACAACCTCTTTGACAAGCCCTTCTATGATACTCTCTGCAGTCCCGGACCTGATCATCAGATTAGATCCCTGCTCCCTGAGTGAACTCTTCAGATCCTTCAAAGCAAAAAGAAGTAATTCGAGCATGTCATCCGTAAATCCTGTGAAAATGACAACAAGAGTCCAAAAACCAAGTTAAAATGTACTAGAAGTTGTAAGCTAAGTCATTTATTAGACATAGTTCTCAGGCTTCACGAGAACAAATTTAAATATTTGTAACATGTTAATGTTGCACCCTTAAAAGTAATATTATTTTAAATCACATAAGCATTTAACATGAGAGTGTAGTGTCTCGAATACACACACACACACACACACTCAAATCCAACTAAAAGGATCACTTCCAATGATTAGACACTCCACATAATTTTACACTTAAATTTTTGTGCTTAAACTTGAGCAGAATACATGAGTAGCTCACTAGACTCTTTAACAAGTTCCTAAAGTGTAAAATATTGACCATTTGAAGTTCGCTCCTCTGATACAGGCAGAGCAGAAAGAACTTTTTTGTGAGTTACTGGAAGTTCAAAAAATATGCCACTGTTCTGCTTTGGCTATCTTCGAATAAGCAAGCAAAGATTTCTAGGTCTCGAACATGTGACCTAAGTCACAAATCCCTCAACCTTTGCCACTTGAATTAAGCCCTGTCGGCAATTCTCAATTGTTATGTTTAGTTCAACAATCATCAAATTAATCAAACAGAAAATGGATAACTGAAAAAAACTGGAGATTCATACTAGCACTTTACTAGTATTTTTTGGCAGTCTCTCTAAACAACTTTCATAACTTTTAAGAACTCGAATTTATTTATCATTCAGATTTTAAACTTTGATGTAATATCTTCATCAAATTAACTTTTAAATCACTACTTAACTATTTTCTTCTAGTATCACCAAATATAACAGATAAATAACATTAACTTTTAACACTCCGTAGCCCATCACATTAAATAAAAGGAATGGGTAAAACACTTTTCCAAGAAGACCCATTATTCGAAATGGTTAAGGAATATACGAGAAAGAATCCGGGGATCGAAGATGTATAAAGGTACAAGTGTGCGATGCATAGAAGATGCAACAATGCCGGGGTGATCGTCGACACGAAGATCGTGTTTGTACCACAGTATAGCTGCTGCATCTTTGTTGACAGCACCAGAACCAGCCGCTTTCATTTTCTTCACGGACATTATAGGAGATGTACAACAGAGGGAAGCAGGAACTTTGGGGTTCGAAGAGAATGACAGTGAAAGAAAACGAGCCATAGAGAGGAGAGAGAAGGTTTAAGGGTTGGATGGCAGGGGCGGAGCTATATAGGAAGAGAGGGTGGTACGCCACACGGAGTATTTTCACACTGAAACGAACTTATCCTAAAGATTGGCACCCACAGTCACGAATTGGTCATAGGTGCCATGGACAAGTTGCTCACTTTTATGGTCTACCCCTAGATCGATACTTAAAAAAAAAAAAAAAAAAAAATACTAAGTTCCCTCACTAGCAAGCCATTTTTACTTTTCCTCTTGCCCTACGTGTTCCCTTTTTCCATTTTCTTCTCTTTTTCTTAATTTATTTTAGTTTTTTTCATCTTTGTATTTTCTCTCTTTGTACAACTCCATTTTATTATTTATTTAAACTTTAAAATTATATTTGCTCCTTCTTCTAGATCTCAAAATTTTATTTGAATATGATTTTAAGTATTTCTCTATTATATTTATCTAATGTTATTTTTTATTTGATCTCAAATAGAAGATATTTTTAGTTTGGTTATCACATATTTATTTATGCACCAAAAATCATATGAAGCCAGCTAAGTTAATTCAAAATGAATCGACACGAATCGATCAAATTAATTCAAAATAGACTGAATTGACCAAATATACACTCTAAATTCAATCTCTTTAATTAGTGACTATTTTGTATTAAAATACAATGACACTCATAGCCATCAAATTCTGAATCAACATCTGGTTGATGTGACTTGAAATCCATTAACCAAAGGAGGTGTGATTGGGTTTTATACGCAAGAAAACTGGAGGGTTACATTACATGGTTCTTCAAATTCTGAATTCTTGTGGCGGAGAAAGGAAACTGAGATTTTGAGAAAGGAAAGAGAATGAGAGTTGTGGAGGGAAATGCACCACAACTGACTCAGAGGGGCTAACAAATATTTTACTGATTGTACTGCTACTTCTAATTATTTTGGACTTGACAACCCTGACAACTTATGTGGTTTTTCGTCACGACCATCTTCAGGACTGTGATAGCGCCTAATATTTCACTTGCTAGGCAAGTCAACGGTAGCTAGTTTATTTAAATATTTTTAACAATTCAAAATAAAGTATGAATAAAGATAAACCGAAACGGAATAATAAATACATAAGATGATATCCAAACATCTCCCAGAATCCGAAGTCACAAGTGCATGAGCGACTAGAGTACTACATATATGGTCTGAAACAAAGTACAACTGTCTGAGACTAGGTAAAGAGTAAAAATGGGGAAAGAATGGGACTTCACGGCTCCGGACGCTGTGCAGCTATACCTCAAGTCTCTGAATGTAGCTAGATCCGAGCAGAGCACCACTAGACGCCGTTGGGACCAATACCAGTATCTGCACAAGAAGTGCGGAAGTGTAGCATGAGTACAACCGACCCAATGTACTCCGTAAGTGTCAAGCCTAACCTCCACGAGGTAGTGACGAGGTTATGACAAGACACCTACGTAAAATCATGTACATTATATGGATATAAAGCAACAAAATAACGAGTAAAAGAATAAAATATTAACTGGGTGGGGACATGCAATAGGGAAATATCAAAAGAACGGCAAGTACGAAATCACCCAATAACATTTTCCGAATTAAGAAACAATATAACCAAGTAAATCACCAATCCGGGAATCGAATAAGGCAATAAAAAAAGATGGCACGGCATCACCCTTCATGCTTTTAATCTCGTCCTCACCATGTAATATCATAAATAAGGTGGCACGCCATCACCCTTCGTGTTTTTGCTCTCTTCCTCACCATGTAATATCATAAATAAGATGGTATGACATCACCCTTCGTACTTTTCACTCTTCCTTACCAAGCAACAATACAAATATAAATAATAAATGCAACAGCGGGAAACAATTTCACTTTAATTATAGCGCCATGATAACAAACTAACCTTTCAAAATTTCCAACATCTTCAAAATAAATAATAGCTATGAGGCAAATAATTAAAAGTAATAATCTAACCTAAGCATAGAGAACATAGTCAAATAAACAACTTAGAACAAAAAAAATAATCCCCCCCCCCGGATCGCATGCCTTAACCCAATAACAATGCATTGTACTTGTCACCTCACATATACGTCATTCCCACACATAATACATGTAGCAAATAGACCAACAAGTCCTAATCCCTCAAGTCAAGGTTAATCACGACACTTACCTCACTCTACAACCAAATCGATGCTCAACCGCGTCTTTTCCTCTAGAATTAGCCTCCAAATCAATCAAATCTAGTCATAGTTCAAATAATTCAAAATAAGTTTTAGCAACCACCCACGAGTGAAAAAGATTCCATATTTGATAATTTTGGAAAAAGTCAATAAAAGTCAAACCCGGCCTAGTTATGCAATAATCCGACCTCAATTTGAGGTCTAAATCTCAATCTCTCAAAATTTCCAATTTCTACCTGAATCCCTAATTTCTACCATGAAAAAGCATAGATTAAAGGTTAAAATCAATGGGTGTTTATGGAAATGAAATGAAACAAGTTAAAATCTACTAACCAATGAAGTTGAGATGAAAAACCTCTTCAAAATCGCCTCTAAACTGAGTTCGAACTTGAAAATGGTAAAAAGTGAAGAAAATCCTGACTTAAGTTTAAATCGCTGGCATCAGGTGCTCTTCGCGTTCGCGAAGCACGTGACGCGATCGCAATGCACAACAGCTAAAAGGCCTTCGCATTCACGAGATACACTTCGTGTGCGGAGGCTTACTCCCCCCCCCCCC
>MCJB01013360.1:0-25790 GCA_002018475.1 Nicotiana obtusifolia | reverse complement strand
CCCCCAACCTTTGCGTTCGCGAAGAGTATCAGACGGATTTCCTCCTAGAACCCTATAACCCTACACGTTCGCGAGAGGACGGTCGCATTCGCGAAGGGTAAGCCCCAACTCTTCACGTTCGCGATGAATGATTCCGCCTTAGTCCCATTTTTTCCTTCGCGATCGCAAACCACAAGGCACTAGATATCAGAAATAGCTACACTAGCAAATCTTTTAAGTCCAAAAACGGTCTGTAGCCTATCTGAAACTCACCCTAGTTAGGCTCCAAACCAAATATGCACAGAAGTATAATAATATCATACGAACACGCTCACGCGATCAAAATATCAAAATAACACCTAGAACTACGAATCAAATATCAAAATGCATGAAAATTCAATAAGTCAACTCCGATTTGCACCAAATTTTGCAGACAAGTTTCAAATATCAAAATGAATCTATACCATGTCCTAGAACCAAAATTCGAACACGGTAACCACAAAGTCAACCTACGTTCAAACCTAGGGATTTTGCAAACCTTCAAATTACTAGCTTTCGACAAAATAAGTCAAATCAAGTTAGGGACTTCTGAATTCAATTTTGAGCATACGCCCAAGTCCAAAATCCCAATACGGACCCATCGGGATCGTTAAAATACCGATCCGAGGTCCTTTATACAAAATGTTGACCTTAGTCAACTCAAGTTATTTTCGAATCCAAAAGATATGTTTTCTTTAAATTTTCACATAAATCTTTCCAGCAAAAGACATGGATTGTGCACGCAAATCAAAAAATATTAAATGGAGCTAATAGAGATTTCGAAACACGAAAATAAGGGCTATTACTCAAAATGACCTATCGGGTCGTCACATTCTGCACCTCTAAAACAAACGTTAACGGACATAGAAAAGTACCTGGACTGGTGAAAGGGTGTGGGTACCTACTCCGCATATCGAAATCGGACTCCCACGTACCTGCTTCGATCGACTGACCTTTCCATTGCACTTTCATTGAAGGAAAACTTTTAGACCTCATTTGTCGAACCTGTTGGGCTAGAATCGTCGTCGGCTCCTCCACATACGCTAAATTCTCGTCTAGCTGAACCGTGCTGAAGTCCAAAACATGCAAGTTGTCCTCATGATACTTCCAAAGCATGGAAACATGGAATACCGAATGTACTACAGATAGGCTAGGAGGCAGTGCAAGCTTATAGGCAACCTCCCCAACTCTATCTAAAATCTCAAATGCCCCAATATACCTAGGGCTCAACTTGACCTTTCTCCCAAACCGCATCACGCCCTTCATAGGCGAAACTATGAGCAAACCCCTCCCTCCCACCATATAAGCTACATCCCGATCCTTCTGATCCGCATAACTCTTTTGCCAAGACTGAGCTGTACGAAGTTGATCCTGAATCAACATAATTTTTTTATAGCATCACGGACTAAATCGGTGCCCATAAACCTAGCCTCTCCAAGCTCAAACCAACCAATCAGCGAATGACATCGCCTCCCATATAAGGCCTCATACGGCGCCATCTGAATACTCGATTGGTGGTTGTTGTTGTAGATGAACTCTGCAAGAGGTAAGAACCGCTCCCATGAACCTCCAAAATCCATAACACAAGTACGTAACATGTCCTCTAAGATCTAAATGGTGCCGTCTAAGGATGAAACACTATGTTCACCTCAACCCGCTTGCCCAGCTCACGTTGCATGGCTCTCTAAAAATGCGATGTGAACTGCGTGCCCCAATCAGAACTGATAGAAATGGGAACAATGTGCAGGCGGATAATCTCCTGAATGTAAATCTGAACTAACCTCTCTGAAGAATAGGTGGCAGCCACCGGAATGAAATGCACGGACTTAGTCAACCGGTGCACAATAACCCAGACTGCATCATATTTCTTTAAGGTCTATGGCAAGCGTTCCACGAAGTCCATAGTGATGCGCTCCCACTTCCACTCTGGTATCTCTAATCTCTTAGTCAGTCCACCCGATTTATGATGTTCATACTTCACCTGTTGACAATTCAAGCACCGAGATACATAAGCAACGATGTCGTCCTTCATTCTACGCCACCAATTTGTTTCAAGTCATGGTACATCTTTGTGACACCTGGGTGAATAGAATAGCGCTAATGGTGCGCCTCCTCAAGAATCAAATCTCTCAACCCATCAACATTTGGAACACAAATCCGGCCTTGAAGCTGCATAACCCCATCATCACCAATCACAACATCCTTGGCACCACCCCGTTGCACCGTATCCTTCAACACCAATAAGTGAGCGTCATCAAACTGGCGAGCCTTAATACACTCCAAAAACAAAGATTGTGCCACCACACAAGCAAGAACACGGCCGGGCTCGAAACATCTCATCTCACAATCCGGTTGGCTAAAGCCTAAATATCCATGGCTAGTGGCCTCTCAGCTACCGGTAAATATGCCGAACTACCCATACTCGCCGCTTTTCTACTCAATGAATCGGCCACCATGTTGGCCTTCCCCAAATGATATAATATGGTAATATCATAGTATTTTAGCAACTCTAACTGTCTCTGCTGCCGCAAATTAAGATCTTTCCGTTTGAACAGATGCTGGAGATTCCGATGGTCGGTATAGACCTCACAATGAATGTCGTACAGATAGTATCTCCAATTCTTCAGCGTGTGAACTATGGCTGCCAACTCTAAGTCATGAACATGGTAACTCTTCTCATGAACCTTCAACTGCCGAGATGCGTACGCAATCACCTTGCCATCCTGTATCAATACAACACCAAGCCCAATACGCGATGCATTACAATACATGGTGTAAGATCCTGAACCTTTAGGCAACACCAACACTGGGGCTGTAATCAAAGCGGTCTTGAGCTTCTGAAAGCTCAACTCACACTCATCGGACCATCTGAAAAGTGCACCCTTCTAGATCAATCTAGTCAATGGGGTTGAGATAAATGAAAACCCCTCCACGAATCGGCGATAGTAACCTACCAAACCCAAGAAGCTCCGAATCTCTGTGGCTGAAGTAGGTCTCAGCCAGTTCAGAACTGCCTCAATCTTCTTAAGATCCACCTTAATGCCCTCGGAAGATATAACATGGCTTAGAAAGGCAACCGAGTCCAACCAGAACTCACACTTTGAAAACTTGGCATATAATTGACTATCCCTCAAGGTCTGGAGTACAACTCGAAGATGCTGCTCGTGCTCCTCTTGAATGCGGGAGTAAACCAAGATATCATCAATGAAAACGATAAAAAAATAATCCAAGTAGGGCTTTAACACCCGGTTCATCAAATCCATAAATGCTGCTGGGGCATTTGTCAAGCCAAATGACATCACTAAGAACTCACAGTGACCATGTCGAGTCCGAAAAACTGTTTTAGGGACATCCAATGCCCTAATCTTCTTCTGATGGTAGCCAGATCTCAAATCAATCTTCAAAAACACTTTGGCGCCCTGAAACTGATTAAATAAGTCATCAATCCTTGGCAAAGGATACTTGTTCTTGATAGAAACTTTATTCAACTGCCGATAATCAATACACACCCTCATCGTTCCATCCTTCTTCTTCACAACAACACTAGTGCATCCCAAGGCGAGACACTAGTTCTAATAAATCCCTTATCAAGCAAATCCTGCAGGTGCTCCTTCAATTCCTGCAACTCAACTGGGGCCATACAGTATGGTGGAATAGAAATGGGCTAAGTGCCCCGAGCCAAGTCAATACAGAAGTCAATATCTCCATCAGGCGGCATCCCCGGCAAATTTGTAGGAAATACCTCTGAAAACTCTCGCACAACTGGTACTGAATCCATGGAAGGAACCTCCACACTAGGATCACAAATATAGGCAAATATGCTAGACAACCCTTCTCGACCATACCCCGAGCCTTCACATAAGAGATAACAATACTAGTAGAATGTCCAGGAGTCCCTCTCCACTCTAATCGAGGCAACCTCGGCATGGCTAATGTCACCGTCTTGGAGTGACAATCCAGAATAGCGTGATAAGGTGACAACTAATCCATGCCCAAAATAACATCAAAATCCACCATATCAAGATGTAGAAGATCTACACTAGTCTCAAGGCTCCGGATAGAAATTACACGCGAGCGATAAACACGATCTACCACAATAGAATCTCCCACAGCCATGGACACATAGGAAGGAGCACTCAAAAAATCACTAGGCATAACCAGATATAAAGCAAAATAGGATGACATGTATGATTAAGTAGAGCCCGGATCAAATAGAACTGAGGAATTTCTATAGCAAAATTGAACAACATATGTGATGACGGCGTCATATGACTCTACCTCGGGCCTGGCTGGGAATGCATAAAAATGGGGCTGGGCCCCACCACTCTGACCTCCGCCCCTCGGGCGACCTCTAACTGACTGGCTTCCACCTCTAACGGCCTGACCACCAACTCTAGCTGCCTGACCTCCACCTCAGCAGTTTGACCCCTGCCTATAGCTGGTTGAGATGGAGGTAAAGCAACCGGTGCCGGAACTATGGCACGAGAACTCTGGTATGGCATGACGTCCTATGACTTAAGGAAAAATCTAGCAACGTGCCTCGGATCTCCACATGCATAGCAAGCCCTCGGTTGCTGTGGATGCTGAAGCTGAAGCTAACCTTGGCGGCACAGATACTCACTGTGATAGCTATGAATCGATGGTGCACTAATGGGAGTTGAAGGTGCACTATAAACTGGCTGCTCTAGATGATACCCATATGAACCACGATTGCCTGAAGCAATGTGGGATGCCTGGAGAGTTGACTAAATCAGCATGGGAGGATAGCCTCTACCAAATGAACCTTTGCCTCCAGATGAGGCACCACTGAAACAACCGAAATAACTAGGTCTCCTCTCAGATATAGCTACTATCCTGATCACGAACCATCTTAATCCGTCTAGCAATCTCTATGGCCCTTTGGAAAGAAATATATCTCCGGTCTCCTTGGCCATCTGTAGCCTGATACTGAAAATAAGTCCATCGATGAATCTCCTCACTCTCTCCCTCTCAGTAGGGAGTATAATAACTGCATGGCGAGATAGGTCCACAAATCGGGTCTCATATTGAGTAACACTCATGCTACCCTATTGAAGGTGCTAGAATTGCATGCGGTACTCCTCTTTCAGAGTGAAAGAAATAAACTTCTCCAGAAAAAGCTGCAAAAACTGATCCCAAGTGAAGGGTGCCGAACCTGCTGATCTACCCCGCTCATAATCCTGCCACCACTTCTTGGCAGATCTGGTAATCTAAAAGACTACAAAGTCTACTTCATTTGACTCAACAATACCCATGTTGCGCAATACCTCATAGAAAAGGTCCAAATAATCATGTTGGTCCTTAGAATGTGAACCATTGAAGTGAATAGGGATGAACTTTGTGAACTTATCCGACCTTTTCAATCCCTTAGGAGACATCGCGAGCCTTTCCCCAGTCTGTGTAGCAACAATAGTTTGAACTACCCTAACTGGCAAAATTGCTGGAGTCTTATTTGTGGGAGCCATTTACTCCGGAGTGTGAGTAGTAGGAGCTTGTGCTCCTCCCCCAGCCTAAAAACGGCTGGTGCCACCGAAAATGCACCGGTCTGGCCCACACTCTCCATAAAGCCCACTACGCGGACTAGAGCAAAGTACTGGAGTGGCTATATATAACCTTCTGGGACCTGAAAGGGTTTGACTAGTACGGTCTGAATTGGGATCTTCTCAAGATGATCAATCAGAGGCTCCATAGTGGGTGCTACTTCACGTACTCTAGGTTGAGCTCTACCTCTGCCTCGGCCCCGGCCCTACCCCTGGTAGTGGCTGCAATAGGGGGTTCCAGCTCCTACCCGGCTGTAGATGTTGTGCGCGTTCTCACCATCTACGAGAGAACAAAAATGGAATGATTCAAACATCAATGTAGAATTAAATCACAAGATAGCGAAAGAAAGAAGTGAAATTTTCCTAAGGCTCTATAGCCTTTAGAAGATAACTACACGTCTCCGTACCGATCCTCCAAACTCTACTAAGCTTGCTCATGACTCGTGAGACCTAGGCAACCTAGTGCTCTGATACCAACTTTTCACGTCCGGGAATCCCACCCTCGGGATGTGATGGCGCCTATCATTTCACTTGCTAGGCAAGCGAATGTTAGCTAGATTATTTAAACATTATTAACAATTCAAAATAAAGCATTAATAAAGATAAACCAAAATAGTCTAAAATGGAATAATAAAATACATAAGATGCTATCAGAACATCTCTTAGAATCCAGAGTCACAAGTGCATGGGTGACTAGAGCATTACATATCTAGTCTGAAACAAAGTACAACAGTCTGAGACTAGGTAAACATGAAAAAATGGGGAAAGAAGGGGACTTCAGGCTGCGGACGTTGTATAGCTATAACTCAAGTCTCTGAATGTAGTGGATCCGAGCAGAGCACCACAAGACGCCGCGGGGACCAATACCAAAATCTGCACAAGAAGTGCAGAAGTGTAGCATGAATACAACCGATCCAATATACTCCGTAAGTGTCGAGCCTAACCTCGACGAGGTAGTGATGAGGCTATAACAAGGCACCTACGTAAAATTATGTACATTTATGGATATAAAGCAGCAAGTAACGAGTAAGAAAATAAAATATTAACTGGAAGGGGACATGCAATAGGGGAAATATCAAAAGAATGGCAAGTACAAAATCACCCAATAACATCTTGCGAATTAAGCAACAATATAACCAAGTAAATCACCAATCCGGGAATCGAATAAGGCAATGAAGTAAAGATGGCACGACATCATCCTTCGTGCTTTTACTCTCGTGCTCACCATGTAATATCATAAATATGATGGCACGGCATCACCCTTCGTGCTTTTCACTCTTCCTCACCAGGCAACAATAAATATCTAAATAATAAATGCTAGGCACGGTAACAAATTCATTTCAATTATAGTGCCATGATAACAAACTCAACTTTCAAAATTTCCCAACATCTTCAAAATAAACAATAGCTATGAGGTGAATAATTAAAAGTAATATTTAACCTAAACATGGAGAACATAGTCAAATAAACAACTTAGAACAAAATAATAATTCCCACCCGCACGCTTTAATCCAATAACAACGCATATGTACTCGTTACCTCACATATACATCATTCCCACACATAATACACGTAGCAAAAGGACCAACAAGTCCTAATCCCTCAAGTCAGGGTTAATCACGACACTTACCTCACTCTGCAACCAAATCAAAGCTCAACCGCGGCTTTTCCTCTAGAATTAGCCTCCAAACCGATCAAATCTAGCCAAATATAGTACAGATAATTCAAAACAGGCTTTAGAAGCTACCCACGAGTGAAAATGATTTAATATTTAGTGATTTTGAAAAAATTCAACCCCGGTCTTGCTTGGTCAAAACACGAGATTCGGACCAAAACCCAATTGCCCATTCACCCCCGAGCCCAGTTATGTAATTAATTTAGAAATCCGACCTCAATTTGAGGTCTAAATCTCAATTTCTCAAAATCCCAATTTCTACTTAAAACCCTAATTTCTGCCATGAAAAAGCTTAGATTAAAGGTTAAAATCAATGGGTGTTTATAGAAATGTAATGAAACAAGTTAAGATCTACTAACCTATGTAGTTGGGTTGAAAAACCTCTTCAAAATTGCCTCTAGGCCGAGCTCAAACTTAAAAATGGTGAAAAGTGAAGAAACTCCCAACTTTTGAAAGTTTAAATCACTGGACGTCAAGTGCTCTTCGCGTTCGAGAAGCACCTGACGCGATTGCGATGCTCAGCGGCCAAAAGGCCTTCGCATTCACGAGATACTCTTCGCGTTCGCGGAGGCTTACTCCCTCCAGCCTTCGCGTTCGCGAGCCATGGATCGCGTTCGCGAAGGGTATCAGACAGATTTCCTCCCAGAACCCCAGAACCCCGTAACCCTACGCATTCGCGAGAGGACGTTCGCGTTCACGAAGGGTAAGCCCCCACTACTTCGCGTTCACGCCTGTGTCCCCGCGTTTGTGATGAACGATTCCGCCCCAATCCCAATTTTTCCTTCACGATCGCAAGGCACCAGATATTAGAAACAACTGCACCAGTAAATCCTTTTAGTCCAAAATTGTCCGTAGGCTATTTGAAACTCACCCGAGCTCCAGACCAAACATGCACACAAGTGTAATAACATCATACAAACTTGCTCGCGCTATCAAAACAACAAAATAACACCTAGAACTACGAATCAAACATCAAAATGTATGAAATTTCAATGAAAACTCAAGAACTTCTAAAATCACAACCGAGCGTCCGAATCCTATTAAACCAACTCGGATTTGCACCAAATTTTGCAGATAAGTTTCAAATAGCAAAATGAACCTATACCAAGTCTCAGAACCAAAATCCAAACACGTTAACCATAATCAACCTACGGTCAAACCTAGGGATTTCCCAAACCTTCAAATTACTAGCTTTCGACAAACAAGTCAAATCAAGTTAGGGACTTTCGAATTCAATTTCGGGAATACGCCCTAGTCCCAAATCATGATACGGACACACCAAGATCGTCAAAATACCGATCCTAGATCGTTTGCACAAAATATTGACTGTAGTTAATTAAAGTTATTTTCAAAGCTAAAAACCATGTTTTCTTCAAATTTTCACATAAAATCTTTCCAAAAAAAGACACGGACTGCGTATGCAAATTGAGAAACATTAAAGAGAACAATAGAGGTCTCAGAACACGAAAGTAAGGGCTAGTACTCAAAATTACCTATTGAGACATCACATATATATAGCCAAATGAACAACATTATAGTTTATTTATCAAGTATACAAAAGCTCAGCACATTCATACTATCTGGCATAAGTAGTCATCAATCATACTCTCAGCACTCTCACGATGCCTGGCATAATGCCCCTGGATCATCATACGTACACACTTATCACTGTACGGGTGCCTGACATAAGTCCCTCACTCAGCACATATCATGCATCTGCACTCATGGGGCCCAAACTAACATGGGTTATTACCTAACTATAGAGGGGCGAATCCTAGCACAAGCGCTGATCGGATCAAAAATAATGATCAATATCACTCAGCCCACTATAGGGCCTTGACGCAAGCGTCACCTCACACACAGCTCAATGGCCTAAGATTAATGGCTTCTGGTTCTGCCCCAAACATATTAGCAACAAAGGGAGTAACATATGATAGTGTAGAACCAGGATCTATCAACACATACATATTGTGAGAATTCACTAATAAAGTACCTGTAACCACATCTGGTGAAGCCTCCCTACCCTGACGACCAACCAGAGCGTAGGTGCGGTTCTAGGGACCGCCTGTAGTAGGAGCTCCACCTTGGCCTCTACCACAGCCCGCTGGTGTCTGAGGAACTTGCCCTTGCGGGCGTGCTGGTGCTGAAGAAGCTCAACTAATCTCGCTGGCTGAGCTGCACCACTACCACCCCTAGACTGGCAATCTCTCATAAAATGGCCTGACTTACAACAAACATAAAATGCATCTATACCCAACTGGCATTGGCCCAAATGGCATCTACCACAATCAGAACACCTAGAGTAAAGTGAACCACCCTGACTAGAAACACCTCGATGCTGGGATCCTGAAGCCCGTGAAGCCTGACTAGCTCTAGAATGTGGGGCTCAATAAGATACTCGACTCATGAAATCGTGAAGTAGTACTAGCGGCTGGCTGCCTAACAGTCTGCTGTCTACTAACACTAGGTGTCTCACCAAACGAACATGAAAATTTGCCTCTCTTGTTTGAGCTTCATCTCTGTCAGCCCTCTGCTTATGTTTCCTTTCCTCAAGTGCTAAGTCAAATGCTTGAATACGTGCAATGTCCACACTCGACTGCATAAATACAATCACACACTTATTTACTATGTGAGGACCAAGTCCCGCTACATACTATGTACTATGTCCTCCATGTCTGATACAACTGTAGGAACAAACCTCGCAAAAGAATCAAAGCGGAGGTTGTATTCTGCAACACTCATACCCCCTGTCTCAATGTCAGGAACTGATCCAATCGTGCTCTATGTGTCTTTGTATGTAAGTAATGGCGGAGGAATGTCTCTAAGAACTCCCGCCATGTAGCTGGAGCAGCATTTGCTCCCCTAGACATCTCCCAAGTGGTATACCGACCAACTGCTAGAGCCTGTAATTTATATGCTTCACACTCAACTGACTCTTTATCTGTTGCATACATAACTCTGAGGGTTGTGGCTACTCTGTCTAGAAAATCCTGGGGATCCTCTTATGTACTAGATCCCGCGAAAGCTGGAGGCTCTAATATGAGGCAATCACAAATCCTCAAGCTGCTAGTACCCTGGCAGCAACGACTTTTCCCTTCTGGGCAGCTATGAGTCTCTTTGGCAGCATTGCTACATATAAAACGTTTTGTTAGAAGGCCGAATTCTTATAACATAGCTCTATTGCACGATCTATAGATGAACGAAGGACAACCATTCTATAATGCCCTGTAGCCTCCTACTCATAAGTATGGCACACAACATACTCCTGAACAAGACTCTACCAGACACGACCTGTAGATACCATAGGACTGAACTGCTCTAGTAGTAAAAATGTCACGACCCAGCATAGGGCCACGAGGGATAACAGACACTAAGTGCCGGTCATCACTAAACCTGCTGATAATCTACTAATCATAAATATAAACTGATAAACTGAACAAGCACAAGCATAGCTGATAAGAACTGTACAATCTGGAAAGCCGACAAGGCTAACACAAGCTGACATATGAAAACATACTAACTGAACTGGTGCATATTTATAGGCCTCTTAGAGTGCTGAACTGAAGAAGTATTGGACGGGATAGGGCCCCGCCATACCCAAACTAGCTGACTGTACAAATACCAAAAGATAAGTAACTCCAAGAGTAAGCGGAGTGGCTCCAACAGCTGGTGGATGGCCTACTGATGTGGCTTAAGTGCTAATCTATCTGTACTTGCACGGCATGAACACAATGCCCTGGAAGGGACGTGAGTATGATATGTACAAGTATGTAGGATTGAAAGCATAAGTAAAGCATACTAAAGTATGACTGTAAGCTAGAAATATAAATATAAGTTGAAAACTAAACAAGAGTTTGAACTAGCAACTGATCTGGAACTGAATCGAAGTTTGAGCTGAAACTTTGTTGAAACTGAACTACTATCTGACTGGTACCTGTCTGGCATCATGGGCTATATCCCCCCAATTAGGTAACTGTACATCTGAACTATCCTCATGTATAGTCATTCAATGCAAACTATAGCTATATACACATATATAATATGTCTTATTGGTGTTATGGGCTATATCCCCCCAGCAGGTAAATATTTAATCAATAGGCTCGACTGGTGTTATGGGCTATCTCCCCCAGCATATAATCAATAGGCCTCACTGGCGTTATGGGATATATCCCCCTAGCATAATTAATGTAAGCATGTATGAGGCATACCACATGTGGCAGAATCATATGGACTTAAGAGATCATGAAGGAAACCATAAATGGAATCACAAACGTAATCTGACGCTCGTCGTCCATAAGTTGGACGAAGGAGCCTATCCCCATATTAGGGAGAAACTAAGTATCTACATGAGGCTCCTCTGTATCATGTACAAATTTAGAGTTCCCCATACTAAGGCTAGAACATAGCTAAACCAAATCATGCTGAAAATGAAACGAAAACCCTACATACCTCTTGTGTTCTTGCTTCCAAACTTTGTTCCCTTTGATCCAGACCCTTCCTTATGCTTGTATAGATAAATTACAGAGTTGACAAGCTTACTTATCCACTAAGATCTTTCTAAAACTTGAGTTATAAGGAAAAATGAGGACGGTAAAGTCTTACCTATGTCGTAAGGATCGCGTTGATGTGTTCGCTTCTTGATTTTGAGTTGTTGATGATGGACATGCTTCAAAACCCTAAGGAACTTCATGAAGAGATATGGAAGATCTGCTTGTGCGTGAATTTTTCTGGAAAATGAGGAAAAAGAAGAATACGTCTTCTATTTATAGTAAGGTTGAAAAGTCAATCACATGTGTGCTTCACCAGCCCCTCTTCCAACGCTCATATCTCTTGTTCCGGATGTTGTATGAACAAACGGTCAAGAGTGCTGGAAACTACATTGAATGACTTTAAATTTGGCATATAATATTTACCCAAAATACCTCATATAGCACACGAAATTAATTCCTCAAAAATCTTCGTTATAAGGCAAATCCTTAATCATTTTTTCCGCACTTAAATATGATTTTTCCCAAACTTTATATTCTATATCCAAACATCGTATATAGTAATAATATGACTTTAAACTCATTTATATGATTCTTAGCAAGTCATTTACACGATATACGACATCATAAAAGTACGGGGTGTAACAAAAACCAGGAATCAAAGATAAAAATCAGTCTCTTAAGTTTCAAACTTTCCAACTTTGCCAACCACGTATGAATCATGCTTAAACATGCCGAATTCTAACCAAAATTCACAAACAAGTTTCAAATCACTAGATGAACCCATTCCAAGTCCCAAAATAATAACCCAACCCCGATATCACCCAAGTAACTCCCACTCAAACCTATGAACTTTCCAAACCTCTAAGTTTCCAGCTTTCACACTTAGAGCTAAAACATCTTAGGAACCTCCAAATCCAAATCGAGACATATGCCTAAGTTCAAAATCACTACATGAACATATTGGGACCATCAAATAACTAATTAGAGGCCATCTATTTGAAAGTCAAACTTTGGTCAACTCATATAACTTAAGCCCCCAACAATGAAACTAAGTGTTTCAATTTACTCCCAAACCTTCTCGAAACCAAAGCAACCATCCCGCGAGTCATAAAGCAACAAATTGTCATGACCCAAAATCCCACCTTAAGGTCGTGATGGCGCCTAGACGAACTTGCTAAGCAAGACAACTCACAATCCACAAATAAAGCGAGATTCCTTAATTTAATAGAGTTAATTAATAATGAAAGATAGAAATAATCTCAAAATAGGAATAATATCTGATATAACCAAAATACCGGACTAAACACGACCACTACAGTATAACCCCATGACCAGGTGTCACAAGTACACGACAAACTACGAAAATAAGAGAACAAGTTTGAATACATAACAATTGTCTGAAATATGATAGACATGGAATAAGTAAGGCACACGGACTCGTGAACTGCGAAGTAGACCATGCAATGCAGCTCACCCTAAGTCTCCATGTGGTCTCCTACACTCAATCAGGAAGCTCTGCTAGGACCCACCTGAGGATCTACACAAAAAAATGTGCAGAAGCATAGTATGAGTACACTACAATCGGTACCCAATAAGTATTAAGTCTAACCTCGAAGAAGCAGTGGCGAGGCTAGATGCTTCCGAATACTTACCACACATGTAAAATAATAGAATAAAGAACTAAAATAGTGAATAATGTCATGAATAACAAGAATCGCCGATATCTACAATTGAAAGGTATTAAGTATGCTTTTCTAGTACAAAATTCATAACACTGCTCAAATTTAGTAATGAAACATAGCATGCTCAATCCACGGAGCCGGGACTCCTAACTAGCATATAAGAATGTCAAGTAACAATTAACAGTTAAATGAATACTTATAAATGAGTCAATAATATGAATGTATGCTCAAACTGGTACTAAATCCATGTACCCCGATACATAATCCATGTATCAAATAACCCGACAGAAAATTCATGTATCGACCCGGTACAAAATCTATGTACTGACTATGCTCATAGGGCCCAAAGTAACATGAGTTATCACCTGACTCCGGAGGGACGGATCCAAAATCCAAGCGCACGAGGGGCATAACGGCATCCCTCATAAATCAATATCCGATTATCATGTCCAATGTGCCATAAGTGTATCTCATCCGCACGCTTCACCTTTCTTGCCAAAATCCTCAGTCTACATCAAGTATCCTTATTAAAAATGTATGTATATGCTCAAGAAATACAGAAAAAGGTTCACAAGGACTTAATAAAATCATACAGGTATGTGCTCATGGAATCTCTATATGACTACAGACAATTTAAGCAATCTATCATATCAAGGATAAGTTCCCGCGCCTTCAAAATTAATCATAAGCCTAGGCATGATTTCTAAAATGAATAAGAGGGCAAACGTAGTCACATAAGTCAAATAAATCATGAAACGAATGAGCACATTGCGAAGACAAATCATAAAATATTTCAATTCTACCCCCGGTCATGATATAAACTTGGCAAATTCATATACGTTCGCCACCACGTATATACACCACCCGCAATACCTTAAACACATACCAAACAAGTCAATTCCTAAGGGTTTCCCTCTTAACAAGGTTAGGCAAGAGACTTACCTCCACCCGGTAGCCTAAGAATTACCAAAATGCGAATTCCTCAAAAATCCAACTCCAAACAGCTCGAGTCTAGTCAAATACAACCCGATAACATCAAACAAAGCAATAGAAATTGAACAAAAAAATAAAGTTGAATCTTCAATCAAATACACATAGTCAACCAAAAGGTCAACCCGAGCCCGCCTCCCGGAACCCAACAAAACTAACAAATACCGAATACGCATTCCGATACGAGCCCAAATATAAAAGTTTCATCCAAAATCGACTCCAAAAGGGGGTTCTAATCTCAATTATTTGCTTTCTAAATGTTTTGCCAAAAAACCCCCAAATTTCTTTTTCTAATCACATAGTATAGGTGTAATAATCCATGGGGAAACAATATCTAATATCAAATCAAGTAGAGTTTACTTAACCTCCAAAGTATGGTGAAAATCCCTCAAAAAGTCGCTTTTTGCAGATCTCTAAATAATGATAAAAGAGCTAACCCTTCGAATTAATAAATTGCTTAGCGATCTACGCATCTGTGGATAAATACCTTGCATCCACGAGCCAGCAAGTGCGGCAAAAACTGTGCATCTGCGCCTTGTGCTCAGCCGACCAAACCTCGTAGGTGCGGAACATCTTTGCAAAAGTAGCCTCTGCATCTATGGACCTTCGTCGTAGAAGTGGCCTTCACAAAAGCGGCCAAATGTTGAAAAGTGACCACTGGCCAACCAAGCTCCACTTTGCATCTACACACCCCTTTCTCACAGGTGCAACTTTGTACCTGCGCACCTTATCTCCACAGGTGCGATACACCTGCACCAGACCTGCCAACAATTTTCCAAATGGTCCGAAACTAATCCAAAACACACTCGAGCCCTCTTGGACCCCGTCAAAGCTTGCCAAAAATTCCTAATACATCACCAAAACCTATCCAAAGGCTCAAGACATCGTAATTAACATCAAAATCGCAAATCGTCAGCCAAGATCAAACTCTTAAGTTCATAAACTTTCAATTTCTAACCAATCATCCGATTCAAGCCTAACTAATCTGGAATGAACCCAAACTTTATGCATAGGCCCAAAATGATAAAGCGGATCTATTCCAAGTCCCAAAACTACAATCGGACCCAACATAACCAACGTTAGTAACCCCGACATAACAAACGTCACAGTGTTAGCGTGACAGTCAAGAATAACATGATACGAAAATAACTACTCCATACCAAAAACACATTCAAATCCACCATACTAAGCAGCAAGAGACTCACACTAGTCTCATAGCCCCCAATGGTAACCAAATAAGATCGATATATCCGATCTACCATAATAGAGCCACCAACAGGTATAGATACATGAATAAGAATATCAACAAAGCTTGGGAAAAAAACCAAATACGGTGCAAAGTACGATGACAAATATGAATATAAAGAACCAGGATCGAATAAAACTAATATATCTCTATGAAGTACCAAAACAATACCTGCAATAACTAGATTAGAAGCCTCCTCCTTGGGCCTACCTAGAAATGATAACAGCGGGCCTGATCTCCACCGACTAACCTTCGTCTTTGCGATGTCCCCTTACTGCCTGAGCTTCCCCTCTAGCTGATGGAGCTAGTGGTGTAACAATTGGAACTAGAGTGACTGCCTAAGAACCTGCGGTGCTGCATCTCTACCACGCCTAGGGAAATCCCTCTTGATATGCCCAACCTCTCCACACTCAAAACAACCTCGAGCTGAAAATGACTGCTAAAGTTGAGGATGCCTCTGATAACCTGAGTACCCACTGGAAGAACCCTGGGTTGAAAGATCACGGTAGGAACTCTGTGCTGGTAATGCACTAAATGAAGACTGAAGTGGAGCACCATGAATGGGCTGATAAGTTAAAGGAGCTGTCTTGCTAGGATGGCCTCTCCAAGAATGATCCTCCCTACCTCCTTATGAGGTACCACTGAAACCACCAGAATATCGGGGTTTCTTGTCCCTCATAACTATGGTCTCCCTATTCTGACTTCGAATGCGCTCAATCCTGCGCGTTATGTCCACAACCAAAGAAATGTAGTACCAGTCTCCGCCTCTCTAGCCATAGCAATCTTGATACTAAAGTTCAATCCCTCAATGAACCTCTTCACCTTCTTAACATCTATGGGGATGAGAAAAGCTGCATGATGGGATAGCTTCGTGAATCTCATCCCAGATTCTATCACAAACATACAACCTTGCTGAAGGTGCTCGAACAGGCCACACATCTCCTCCCTCTTCATGAGGGAAACAATCTTCTTATGTGAAAACTGACTCCATGTGAGTGAAAGTGACCCTGCTAGCTTGCTGCGCTCATATGACTACCATCACCTGTTGGTTGGCCCTTAAATTTGAAAAGTAGTGAAAACGACCCTATTTGACTCAACCAAACCAAGATTCCACAAAATCTCCTAACAAACATATAAGAAATCCTATGCATCTGCCAAATGATCACCATTATAAAATGAAGGACCCATCTTCCTGAACCGATCAAACCTATTCTACTCCTCTTCGAACATAGTAGCCTCCACTACCTCTAATCGGTACTACTCTTGACATTTGATAAACAACAACCTGCTCAGGAGTGTGAGTAGTTGTAGTTTGTGCCCCTCCACTGGCCTGAGAAGTAGCCGGTGCCACAGGAAGTACTTCGATTTGTGTTGGACCCTCCACAAGACCAACTAAAGGAACAAGAGCATCCTGAAGTACTGAGGTAGACATGAACCCCTTCAGGACCTGAGCTGGTCCAACTGGCTCACCTTGATTAAACACTTGTTCCTCAACCAGAGCTGCTGGTGTCTTCATAGCGGCTGCCCTAACAATGGCTCTAACTGTAGTGCAGGCTTGATCACGCCCAAAAACACCTTAAAATGGGATATGTAACGGTTGTTTATAATATATAATACCCAACAAGAGTTGAGGTCGAACTAGAAGGAGTTTAAGATGGTGTTAAGGTAAATACACAAGTAAGAAACGTATTATATAATAGATTATATTTCAACAAAAGAGTATTTGGGTGACTTTCTATTAATCATACTAAGATGTGACTAAGAAATAAGTCAACAAACACTTAATATGAAACTTTTTTGATAAAGTTGCAACAAATAGAGAAAGGCTTAGAGTTGTAGTCCTAACCTAGGTATAAACCTAATGGGTAAAATCAAATATGCTTGCTTCTTTGATTGGGGTTGTTATGACTCTCAAATCTCAAGTGCTCGCTCAATACCTCTCGATTAAAAAGTGATTATGCTCAATTCAGCTTTCTCAAGTATAAATGGGTAGCCATAAGAGCATTTGATTATGAGACCAAGTTGGATTATTGCTATCTCTAATCCAAACCCGTTAATCATACCAATCAATTCCTCAACTAGTTTAATTTCTTGTTAGCCAAGTTTTTCTTGTAACGATCCAGCTAGTCGGTTAGTGTATTTGAGCCCTGTTTCCCCATTTGATGCTCCCCGTATGCGTATTTATTGTTATGTGACTTGTGAGGATGGTTGGTTTGATTTTGGGAGAGTTTTGAATTGAATTGGCACACTTAGTTCCAAGATTAGAAGCTTAAGTTATCAGAGTTGTACGGGGTTTGACTTTTGTGTAAACGACCCATAAATAGTTTTTTGATGGTTCCAATAGGTTTATATGGTGATTTTTGACTTAGGCATATGTTCGTATTTTGATTTGGAGGTCCCTAGGTTGATTTGTCTCTAAATGGTGAAAGTTGAAAATTTGAAGCTTTAGAAAGTTCATAGGTTTGACTGGGAGTTAACTTTGATTTTATCGAGTTCGGATGCTTCTTTCGGAAGTTGAAATAGGTTCATTGTGTCATTTGGGACTTGTGTGTTAAATTTGAGTTCATTCCGAGTTGTTTAGACGTGTTTCAGCATGAGTTTTAGAGGTTTTGAAGTTGGTTCATTCATTAAGCTTGAATTGAGGTGTGATTTGTGGTTTTGATGTTATTTTGTGTGATTTGAGGCCTCAATTAGGTCTGTGTTATGTTTTGGGACTGGTAGGTGTGTTAGACAGGGTCCCGAGGGCCTCAGGTGTGTTTCAGATTGATTTTGGATGGTTTGGTGTCTTGAGTATTTCTGATTCTTGTGTTTGCGCACCTGCGAGTTTGGGTCCACAAGTACGAGTCTGTAGATGCAGACAATGGGTCGCTGGTGCGAAAGAATGCCGGGGAAGGTGAGGTCCCCAGATGTAGATTTTTGTGCACAGAAGCGCGAGCGCAGGTGACATTTTTCTCTGCAGAAGCAGAAATGTGGTCGTAGCAGCAGTTGGTCGACTTTTTAGTCATGCTGGCAGAAGCAAGCTACTGGTCACAAAAGCGATGCCGCAGAAGCTACAGTTTTGATCGCAGATGCGAAAAGACTGGGCAACGTATTAAGTTCGAGGTTTTACCTTCATTTTATCATGTTTTGAGATTGAGAGCTCTTATTGGGGAAATTTTTGAGGCGTTTTTCACCCACCTGATTGGGTAAGTTTTCTTGACTCAGATTTGATTATTGTTCATGATTCCATCCTTGAATTTGGATTTTGATTGGTGAATCTTAGTGGGAAAATTGGGGGATTTTGGCAAAACTTTTCTAAAACGAAAAATGGAGGTGTGAACCTCGAATTGGAGTCGGATTTGGATAAAACTGATATATTTGGACTCGTATTCGAATGGGTAGTCTGGATTTGTCACTTTTGTCGAGTTCATGGAGGCGAGCTCGGGTTGACTTTTTGCTATTTGAGAAACATTGTAGGTTTACTACTTGGAATCGATTTCTATAGCTGTGTTTGATGTTATTGAGTTGTTTTTGGCTAGATTCGACCCGTTCGGAGGCCGATTCGAGGGGCAAGGGCTTTTTGGAGTATTAATTCTCGTGCTTTGAGGTAAGTATTTTTCCTAGGATTGGATTATGGGCACTCTCTCCATACACTACAATGCTTGCTATGTGTTAGGGGTGACGCACGTACGTGGTGACGTGTGTATATGCGTACACCATGGTTTTTCATGATCAGGGTGGACTTTAGGCTATTATGTGCCTTGTTTGCTATCATGCATTCGTGTTACCATTTTTTCTCTACTTGTATGACTACTTGAGTTATTATTCATGTTAGAAATCGTGTCTAGGCTATGTGCTTATCTGTTTGAGACATGATAGGGTTATTGCTATGTTGAGCTATTTGCCTTGATTGTATCATACTCTTCAGTCATGATAGTTGTATCCGCGTGTTATATCACAATTTTTGTATACTTCTACATGTTATCTCAGATGTTATTAGTGTCCTTACTTGTGAGACATGGGTTTGAGTGAATTCATGGCATGTTGGTATAGTTTGTGCAGTATATTGATTTCTGATATAGTGGTATGTTGACATATTGAAATTTGAGCAGATTAATGACTAAACTGGGGCCATAGATCCATTTTAGTATGAAACTAAGGTGACGCATACGCCAGGCCCCCTATTGGACAGAGTGATACTGATATTAAGGTGACATGTGCGCCATGCCATTTGGGTTGAGTTATGATGATCGTTGAATTTTGATCCGATCAGCTTGGGCTAGGATCCGCCCCTGCTGAGTCAGGTTATAACCCATGTTATTTTGGGCCTTGTGGGTGCATGCACTTGGTATGTGCTGAGTGAGGGGCTTTATGCCATGCACCCGTACCTGCTGGGATTGTGCTTACTTGATGATTTAACTATGAATTCGTTGATTTTGGTATTGATACTTGTCATGCTAGCATAGAGACGTATCTTCCTCATGCTAATTGATGCTTTATATATTGAGATTAATGACTTAACTAAGTTTATTGGAAAGCATGCCCATTTCTTGTTAATGTGAATAGGTTAAACTTGTTATTCTTGAGCTGTTTTCTCTTTTATTATTATTATTATTATTATTATTATTATTATTATTATTATTATTATTATTATTATTATTATTATTATTATTATTATTATTATTATCATCATCATTATCATTATCATTATCATCATTATTATTATTATTATTATCATCATCATCATCATCATCATCATCATCATTATCATCATCATCATCATTATTATTATTATTGTTATTATTATTATTATTATTATTATTATTATTATTATTATTATTATTATTATTAGTGGAGAAATCCTGAAAAAAGAAGAGAAAAGACCGAGAAGAGAATGTCTAGTTATAAGAAGAAAAACGATTTTATTAAGTCTATTAAGCCAGAGATTGCAAGGTTAAAGATAAGATCAAAAACCTTGATTTAGATGATAACATTAAAGATTCGTTATATAAGATCCTACTAAATTCATCCCCAGATTGCAGTGACACAGAATCTTCAACCGATGAAGATTTGAAAGTATTACAGAATGAAGAATATTATTCTTCATCAGAAACAGAATGTGAACCCTGTAAACAAGGCCAGTGTTGTAATAACAGCACAGAGGATGAATTTTATAATATTTATTCGCAGTTTAAGGACCTAGATATTAATGTCCTTACCAATGACGGTTTATTAGAACTCCTTAGAGTCATTAAGGATCCTGAGTTAAGATCCCAGATTATAGATAAGATAGATCCCATTAAGGATAATAGTCCTAAGGATTCTGTAGTTGAATAACCAAATGGCATAACATTCCACTCATATTGACCCATTGGGACATTAAAAGCGGTTTTATATCTATCTGATTCAGTTATTTGAATCTGCCAATAGCCTGATTTTAAATCGAACTTTGAGAAAATAATCTCTCGCTCCTAACTACGGACCAGCTCAAGTTGCCTAGCAATACCAACAACCTCGTTGAACCTAGCACCCGATACATTCTCCCGAGCCATAACAAAGCGCAGTCCATAGTAGAGGCCATCAATGAACCTCCTAATCCTCTCCCTCTCAGTGGGAACCAACGAGACCGCGTGATGAGCCAACTTTGAAAAGCTCATCTCATACTAGGTCACGGACATGCTCTCCTAGCGTAGCTGCTCAATCTGCCAATGCAACTCCTCCTGGCGGGTCGGTGGCACAAACTTCTCCAAGAAGAAAAGGAGAACTCGTGCCAGGAAAGTGGTGCAGCATCAGCTGGCCTACTCTGCTCATAGACCTCCCACCATCTGAAGGCTGACCCTGTCAGCTAAAATGTAGTGAATAAGACCCACTAGTCTCTAGAATCCCCGTCATGCGAAGAATCCGCTGGCACCTATCCAAGAAGTCTTGAGCGTCCTCCGACCCAGCCCCACTAAATGATGGAGACTTGAGCCTCCCAAACCTCTCTAGTCTCTTCTACTCCTCATCACTCATAATGGGACCCACCTAGACCTGAGCAACTACAACCGGCTGGGCTGGTAGTGCCCCCGGTGTCTAAAGTCGCTGCATCACCTGCTCTGGAGTATGGGCGACTGGTGTCTGAGCATTTCTCCTGGCCTGAGAAGTGGGTCGGAACTGAAACCGCCAGAGCAAGGCAAGTGCAAGCGGTCAATATTTGGGCCAAAGCCTCCTGAAGGCCTGGAATCACAATGGGCACAACTGGTGTATGAGCTAGTCCCACCGGCTCAAACATATCTAGAATCTACTCTTGAGCAGGAACAACTGGTGGGTCTACAGGTGCTGCTCTAGCTGTTGTACGAGCTACACCTTAGCCTTTACCGCGGCCTCAGCCTCTCGTGGCCCTAATTGGTGGTACTGGTGGCCGTCCCACCGATCCGGTAGCACGTTTCCTCACCATCTGTGAGAGAATATAATAACAGAAGTTTAGTTTCCAGAATACACTAAATTCGCATGGAAATAATACAAGAATGTGATGTTTTCCTAAGGGTTTGGCACCCTCTCAAAGATAAGTACAGACGTCTCCATACCAATCCACAACACTCTACTAAACCTGCTCATGACTCATGAGACCTATGTAACTTAGGCTCTGATATCAACTTGTTACGACCCAAATCTCATATGTCATGATGGTGCCTATCGCAATATTAGGCAAGCCAACAATCACAACAAAACCACACATCTTTAAATTTGGAAAACATAGTAATATAAGTTCAAGAGAAAAATCTCATAAATACTGATAAGAAAAATATCACGACCCAATACAATATCCCCCAAAATTCGGGTGTCACTGAGTACATGAGCATCTATACAATAACATGGTCTGACTTCTGAAACAATATCTAGGAAGGTAGAACATTATAAATAAAACTAAAAGATAAAGGAGGAGAGTCAAGGTCTGCGGACACCAAGGCAGCTACCTCGATAGTCTCCGAACTGAATAAGCTCCAACACTAGCAACCTCCGTGCTCGGAAGTACCTGGAATAGCACACAAAGTGCAGAGTATAGTATGAGTACAACTGACCTAATGTACTCAATAAGTAAAAAGACTAACCTTGAGCTGAAAG
Source organism: Nicotiana obtusifolia (assembly GCA_002018475.1). Classification (NCBI taxonomy): domain Eukaryota; kingdom Viridiplantae; phylum Streptophyta; class Magnoliopsida; order Solanales; family Solanaceae; genus Nicotiana; species Nicotiana obtusifolia. The sequence goes on along the minus strand of MCJB01013360.1, from coordinate 3,048 downwards.
AAGTTACGAGCTCAACCAATACATTCCAAATACAGAATTTAACGGAACATAAATGATAGGAAATATGACAATAATATCTCAAAGAATCTCACAATCTGTTGGTACACGGTACAGGAATGTAGACATGCTTCGAGGTTTAACAGTTAAGCTCAATACAGATAACATATACCAAGTATAACTGATATGATGAATGTTATATTTCTATATCTACATGTCAATGTGCATGTCACATGTGATGCAACACAATGAAAACCTCAAGTACTCGCACTCTCAGATACTCAATCTGAGTATCTCAATTTTCACTCATCACACTCAGTCACTCAGCACTGACGGTACCTGCACTTACTGCTGCTATGTAAGACTCCGGAGGGGCGGATCCTACCCAAGCGCTAATATAAAGCAAATATGGCATGCTCTGGCGTGCAGCCCGATCCCATAATAATAAAGCCTAAAAGGCCTGCTGTAGCGTGCTGCCCAATCCATATAATAATATATATATAAAGCCATAACACCTGCTGCGGCATACAGCCCGATCTACAAATCTCACTCACAACACGGCTCTCAGACCCCAACTCAGTCATCAATCTCTCTAGTCTCTCGGGCTCACAAATCCCATGCCAATTAGCCCAAATAATGATATCTAACGCAACAATAATTAGCAATAGATACTGATATATGATATGCAAATGATGGATGTGACTGAGTACAAAATTGCCATCTAAGCAAATAATTTAACAACAGAATTTGCAGCTCAATTACTCTAACACATAGAGATCACATGAATAGAAACAAGGTTTGATGACTACACAGTACCAGGGATTCGACCGGATCAAAATTTCTATGGTGCACACCCACATGCCCTTCACCTAGTATGGGCGTCACCTCGACACCAACCACATAACACGGAATTCATGAATTCATACCCTCAGAACAAAGTTTAGAAGTGTTACTTACCTGAAACCGTGAAAATCTCTACTCCAATAAGCCCTTACCTCACGGACCGGCCTCCGAACGCGTCGAATCTAGCCACAAACAAATCGATACAATCAACTCAAGCTATAAGAATCAATTCCTTGTGAAAAAGCTAGGTTCTTTAACAAAAGTCAAAAAGCCAACTCAAAGAGTCAACCTCGGGCCCAGATCTTGGATTCCGACAAAATTAACAAAATCCGAACACCTATTTAACCACGAGTCTAACCATACCAAAATTACTCAATTCCGATCACAACTCGACCTTCAAATCCTCAAAGTTAAGCCTATGAAGTTTCTACAAATTTTTCCAACCCAAAACACTAACTAAATGATAAAAGCAATGATAAATTCATCTATTTAACCAAATTCAAGTTAGAATCATTCACCCCAATCAATCCCTTGAAAATCCCTCCAAGAATCGTCTCAATCCGTGCTCCCAAAATCAAATTATTAAATATAACTCAAACCTTCATATTTGAAAACTTATATTCTGCACAGGTGACTCTTCTTTGCGATCGCGAAGCACAAATCCACAGCGGCCAAAAAATTACTCTATGCGAGCGCGTCTACCGTTCAATTTCCCAAGCAGCATCCTCAACTGGTTGGCCTCTACACTGCACCTTCACTGAAGCTATGTTCTTTGACCTTAATATTCGAACTTGCCGATGCAAAATGGCCGCTAGCTCCACATCATAAGTCAAATCACCATCCAACTGAACCATGCTGAAGTCCAAAACATGAGACAGATTGCCAACATACTTTCGGAGCATGGAACATGAAACACTGGATGAACACTCGACAGACTAGGCAGCAATGCAAGCTTGTAAGACACCACCCCAATCCTCTCAAGCACCTCACAAGGTCCAATATAAGTGGGTCAACTGGCCCTTGTCCCCTACCATGTAAGTAACATCATGAACCTTCTGATGGGCATAGCACTTTTGTCTAGACTATGCCGTGCGAAGCCGATCTTGGATCAACTTAACCTTGTCCAATGCATCCTGAACCAAGTCAATACCCAATAGCTTAGCTTCATCCGGCTCAAAATAACCAACCGGAGATCGACAACATCTCCCATACAAAGTCTCATATGGAGCCATTTGAATGCTCAATTAGTAGCTGTTGTTGTAGGCAAACTCTGCAAGAGGCAGAAACTGATCCCAAGAACCCCCGAAATCTATGACACAAACGCGTGGCATATCCTCCAATATTTGAATAGTGTGCTCGGACTGTCCGTCCGTCTGAGGGTGGAATGCTGTACTCAACTCAACCCGTGTGCCTAACTCTCGCTGCACTGCTCTCCAAAACTACAAACTATGTGCCCCGATCTGAAATGACAGACACGGCACACCATGACAGCGAACAATTTTACGGATGTAGATCTAAGCCAACCGCTCCGAAGAATAGGTAGTCCCAACGGGAATGAAATGTGCGGACTTGGTCAACCGAGCCATAATCACCCAAATAGCATCAAACTTCCTTGAAGTCCGTGGGAGCCCAACTACAAAATCCATTGTGATACGCTCCTATTTCCACTCTGCAATCTCAAGCCTCTGAAGCAATCCACCCAGTCTTTGATGCTCGTAGTTCACCTGCTGACAATTTAGGCACCGAGCTACAAACCCCACTATATCTTTCTTCATCCTCCTCCACCAATAGTGCTGCCTCAAGTCCTGATACATCTTTGCGGCACCCGGATGAATGGAATACCACAAACTGTGAGCCTCCTCAAAGAATCAACTCACGTAGCCCATCTACATTGGGCACACAAATCCGACCCTGCATCCTCAACGCCCCATCATACCAAAAGTAACCCCTTTGGCATCACCGTGCTGAATTGTTTCCTTAAGGACAAGCAAATTGGGATCATCGTACTGACGCTCTCTGATGCGATCATATAAGGAAGACCAAGAGATCACACAAGCAAGAACATGACTAGGCTCCGAAATATCTAATTTCACAAACTGATTGGTCGAGGCCTGAATATCTAACGCAAGCGGTCTCTCACCTACCGGAATAAATGCAAGGCTACACATACTTACTGCCTTTCTACTCAAGGCATCAGCCACCACATTG
>MCJB01013349.1:95311-105490 GCA_002018475.1 Nicotiana obtusifolia | reverse complement strand
AACGAATTCACGTGGGGGCCGGAATGCCAACATGCATTGGAGGAACTAAAAGGTATCTTTCTAGCCCTCCTTTACTACATACACCGAAAGCAGGCGAGTAGTTATATCTTTACCTCGCCGTATCGGAGATAGCAGTAAGTGGGGTTCTGGTCCGAGAAGAACAAGGTACGCAATTTCCCATTTACTACGTCAGTAGAACATTAGGAGAAGCCGAAACCAGGTACCCACACTTAGAAAAACTAGCACTCGCCTTGTTGAGCGCCTCTAGAAAATTGAAACCATACTTTCAGTGTCACCCGAAATGCGTGGTGACAACTTACCCACTTAGAAATATTATGCACAAACCTGAGTTGTCAGGTCGATTGGCCAAATGGGCCATCGAAATTAGTGGGTATGATGTCGAGTATCGACCTCGAACCTCGATAAAGTCTCAGGTACTGGCCGATTTCGTCGCCGATTTTACGCCGTCGCTCGTCCCCGAAGTCGAGAAAGAACTCATGATTAAATTAGGGACTCCTTCAGGAGTGTGGACTTTGTTCACAGACGGTGCCTCAAATTCAAAAGGGTCGGGGTTAGGTATCGTGCTTAAACCCCCGACCGGGAATACGATTAGAAAGTCTATTAAAACTATAAAACTAACTAACAATGAGGCCGAGTATGAGGCTATGATTGCAGGTCTAGAATTAGCCAAAACCCTGGGAGCGGAAGTAATCGAGGCCAAGTGCGATTCCCTCCTTGTTGTCAATCAAGTAAATAGAACATTCGAAGTCAGGGAAGGGCGTATGCAAAGGTATGTGGATAAACTTCAGGTTACATTACACAAGTTTAAGGAATGGACCCTACAGCACATACCTCGGGAACAAAACAGCGAAACTGATGCCCTTGCCAACTTAGGCTCGTCGGTCGAAGACGAAGAAATCGACTCTGAAAAATTCGTGCAGTTGTTAAGGTTGGTGGTGGAAGAAGGTCATGCCGAGGTCAACTCAACAAGCTTGACCTGGGATTGGAGAAATAAGTACGTGGAATACCTTAGCTCGGGTAAATTACCATCCGATCCCAAAGAATCGAGAGCGTTGCGCGCAAAGGTGGCCTGATTTTGTTTGGCCGATGATGGGACATTGTACAGGAGGACATTCGATGGCTCTCTCGCCATATGCCTTGGGCCTGGAGACACTGAGTACATCCTAAAAGAAATACACGAAGGAGCTTGCGGCAATCATTCAGGTTCCGATTAGTTAGTTCGAAAAGTAATTCGGGCCGGCTATTACTGGAACAACATGGAGAAAGATGCAAAGGAGTTCGTACGCAAATGTAGTGGATGCCAAAAACATGCATGGATGATCCACCAGCCCGCAGAAGCCCTGCATTCGGTTATATCACCATGGCCATTTATGAAGTGGGGGATGGACGTTGTCGGTCCCCTCCCTCGAGTACCAGGTAAAGCTCAATTTATTCTTATTATGACTGATTATTTTTCTAAGTGGGTGGAAGCACAGGCTTACGAGAAGATCAGGGAAAAAGAGGTGATTGACTTCATATGGGACCATATCATTTGCCGGTTCGGGATGCCTTCAGAAATCGTGTGCGATAATGGCAGACAATTCGTCGGAAATAAAATAACCAAGTTCTTCGAAGATAACAAGATCAAGAGAATATTGTCGACCCCATATCACCCCAGTGGCAACGGTCAAGCAGAGTCGACCAACAAAACCATAATCCAAAACTTGAAAAAAAGGCTGGCCGATGCTAAAGAAAAATGGAGGGAATTGCTGCCCGAAGTCTTATGGGTGTACCGAACGACCGAGAAAACCAGTACTGGGGCCACACCGTTTTCCTTAGTATATGGCACCGAGGCATTGATACCGGTCGAGGTCGGCGAACCAAGCATCAGGTTTCGATACGTAACCGAATAGTCCAACCGAGAAGCTATGAATATTAGTTTGGAACTCTTAGATGAAAAAAGGGAAGCCGCTCTAGTCCGATTGGCAGCTCAGAAACAAAAAATTGAGAGGTACTACAATCGGAGAACTCGTCTCCGATACTTTAGCGCTGGGGACTTGGTACTTAGAAGAGTCACGCCCAATGCCCGAAACCCCAACGAAGGAAAATTGGGACCGAACTGGGAAGGTCCCTATACTGTATTAAAGGTCACCGGAAAAGGATCTTACAAGCTTGGGACTATGGATGGCAAGCAGCTGCCAAATAATTGGACTGTGAGTCACTTGAAGCGGTACTATTGTTAAGGTAATTTACTTCGTTTTTCCTTTTCATTTCGTTATTGGTACTGACGCATGCAGGACGGATCGATATCAAACAAGTAAGCACAAGGCATTAGGACTGAAAGCGCGCGTTGCACTCTTTTTCCCTTCGACCGGTTTTGTCCCAAATTGGGTTTTACGGCAAGGTTTTTAATGAGGCAACTATATGTCGTGCTAACTTAGATCAATCATTCATCAAAGTTCACTAATTTGGTGCTTAACCTTAAAGATGTTTTCATTTGCTTGCCTCGATTCCAAGGGGACTATATGAAGATCGCTAGGAACCGATGTAAGGGTCAAAAGGTCAGTGGAACCGTGCCCAAATAGATCGATCTGCCCCCCCTCCCCCCCCCCCCCCCGGTCAAGCAAAGATATACAAGCATATTAATATTAACAAAGTTTTTGACACCAACATCGTGTTTCTAAGCCCAAGGGCTTCTTCGATTGTCTTCGCATTATCAATAATTGACGTCGTCGAAATATGCATATCAGATTCGAAGGGGAATAAGACCTCAAAAGGCAAACCCCGAAATCAATTAAATAGGCCAAGGCCATGTTGAGCTAGTAAAACTTAAAAGGGAAGTAAGACCGATTCAAGCAATCCCAATTTATGAAAGGCTAAGGCCAAATTAAACTAAGATTCAGAGAAGATCGAAGTCTGCCAAAGCGAGACCTCAATTCTCCTAATTAAGTCCAAGTCCGAATTAAATTGAAAGGGACCCAAATTTTGCTAAGGCATGGTTTTGATTAATTCATGGAACAAAAAGCATAGCTTAATGGTCGAGGGGTAGTGGGCAAATCTCATTTAACCCGTTCCGAATTTGCGATAGGGCTAAGGCCGAATGAATGTTAACCAATTCAATTTAACGATTGGTCGAGGTTATTTCAAAGAACGGATTCTAGTCAGTCGATCCCAGCTAAGACAGGAAATGATGAAACATGGAAAACGCGGAACAAAGCCAAGATAGAATAAAAGATGTTTATATATATATGATGATGGAATTCTTATACATATTCGGGCTATAAAATATCAAAACGACATCAAAACGGCATCAAAATAACATCAGTCCGAGCCATCTTCATCCTCTTCAGGGAAAGCTTGCTTCCTCATTTCGGCTTCGATCCTTGTTGCTTCAGCAATTTCGAAGGTTAGATCGAAACCCCGGGCTTGGAGCTCCTCAAAAACGGAGAGGCGAGTCTGGCATTTAGTATATTCGACCAGCATCTTTGATTGCTCCTAGGCGACCTCGGCATCAGCTCTATATTGAGCTATCAAGTCTTCAGCATCGGCCTTGGTAGTAGTAATCTCCGACTTCGCTTCTTGCAGCTGGTTGACCAGAACCACCCGATCTTGGGTAAGCGACTCAACTTGGTGCTGCCGAGATTCGTTGTTTTTGACCAAAACTCCGATCCTCTCCCGCGCCTCCGAGGTCTGTTCTTCTAAGCGAGTTTGGAGAGCCTCTTTCTCCGAAGTTAGAGTCTCGACCATGGCTTTCCACCCGCTCGCTTCATCCTTAGCTTCATGCAGTTCAAATTGGAGCCGGTTTAACCGATCGATCATTTGCCCCAGCTGGTCGGTCTCTCTGCTACGCTCCCTCCTTAAGAAATCTAGCTCAGCTCGGAGGCTCGACATCTCGCTTTCGAGCCGCTGACGTTGAGCCCGTTCTTGTGTCATTCCTTCTTTGATTCGAAAGAATGCTTCATGGTGAAGCACCGAAGATTGTAAGGTATGTAAGTTAAAACAGTCAGTGCAAACTTTGAGTTAAGATATTGGGCATAAAAACGAGTAAGGAAGCATACCCTATTCGATGCCTGCTGAGCTTCATTAAACAAGCATGCCCAGTCCACTGCATTCATCGCGGCCTGGTCCTCATCGGTCACCAAGCAGTGGAGATAGCTTGCCACGCCTACCGGCGCACCCAATACTCGGGCATCCTCGGGGATGGCGAATGTTATCACTCTCTTCCGATCGGGGTTCGAGCTTGGAGCAGGAAATTTGTCGGTCAATTTGGTGCCGATAGGCACCCCGCTCGTCTCGGCCGGGGGACTCCTTCTGGGCACTTCGAGCCTGAAGGTATCAGCCAACGGGCACCCCATCGAAGAATTCATCAAAGTCCCCAGCTGCAACCGGCCCTTTATTTGGTGTGCGCATTCCTGCAGCTTGGGCGTCATTTAGAGTTGCCTTTGAAAAAGAAGGCAAATGCACCATCTCCGGGATATCCGAGACCCCATTTGTTGTTGCTCCTGTGTCGGCCCGACTCCCGGTCTTTGCTTCCGATTCGGGATCCTCTTCTCGGGGAATGCAAGCCTCATCCACCCTTGACTCGGGGGCTGCCTGAGGGGGTTCGTTGTTTAAAGTTTCGGGGCTCTTTTCCCGCTCGGAATCGTCGCTCACTTGAATGGTCGGGTCGGTGACTGTGACCTTGCGAGCCCTTATCTTTTTCCTTCCTTTCTTCTTTTCGGGCTCAGCAAGACCGGGAGCCTCTTTTCTCTTCTTTCCCCCCTCTTTCCCTGATACGGGGAGGGGGAGAGGAATTTCTCCACCGGTGGGGGTCGATCTCAACTCGGCATCTTTCGAGAGACCTGCAAAACGAGTTTTTGAAGGTCAAGCAATGGCACCGGTTACCCCAAATAATATGAACAAACATTATTGAAGCTCACCATGGTTCTTGGCCTCCCAAAGGCCTTTCGATATCTCCCTCCAGGCCCGTGCTGAGTAGGACCTTTGAGCCACAACTCTCCGGACCCATTCCTCTAAGTGTTGAATCGTGGCCGGCGCCTGGGAAACGGCTGCACCTCTCAAAGACATACCGATTAGGCATTAGAAGGAAATCGATAAGTGATTTTAAGTAAAGGGGCGCTTACGTTTCAAGTTCCACTTCTCGGGGAACGGCATGCCTTCAGCGGGGATCAGATCGGAGGTCCTTATTCGGACAAACCGGCTCATCCAGCCCCGGTACCTATCTTCATCGATGCTCGAGAATGGAGCCTTGCTGGCCCGGCGAGCAAGTTTTATCAGTCCCCCTCGGAACATCCGAGGACTGTATAATCGGAGTAAATGGTCGATAGTGAAAGGGTGCCCCCTTCGACCTTACTCACGAAGAAGCAGAAGAGATAGATTATACGCCATACGGAAGGATGGACCTGGCCCAGGGTAACGTTATATCTTCTAAAAAATTCAACGATTATAGGGTCCAGGGGTCCCAATGTAAATGGGTAAGTATAGACGCTCAGATAGCCCTCCACATGAGTAGTAATAGACTCATTCGAGGAAGCGACTACCACGTCTTTGTCGGTCCATCCGCACTCTGCCTTTACCCTATCAAGATGTCTTTGGGTAATCGAGCTGATATACATCGAGACCGGCTCACATCGGCCGGGCACAGAAGAAGGCTTCTCGACTTTGAAGTCGGAGCCTATGAAACACCCAAATGGTATAAAGGCCTTCAAAGGAGGCTCCACAGAGGGTTCTTCAGCGTGAACGGTCTCTACCTCCTCAACTGGTTGAGCAGGTGAAGAATGTTGTTTCTGAGGAACGGATTTGAAAGTTTTAGCCATGGTGATTGAAGTAGCAGAAGTGAAAAACAAAGAAGTGTAAGGAGCAAAAGAAATTTTGTGATGAGAAAATACAGAAAACTATAGGAAGCAAGTTGTTAAGCAGCGTAAAGATTGGAATACAAAGAGGAAGGGAAGTATTTATACTTTCCCAAAAAGCGGCGGTTCAGAGCACGATGCAAGGGAGCATTAAATGCTATACACACAAGTTGCAGGCTTTGGCAGTCAGACAAGACAGGCAATGATTTCCTTTGTCGACTGTCACGTACGTCACGGCGCTGCCGTCACGCACCAACGAAAGGTCTTCTAGGATTGAGTGATTTGATGCTTTTAACTTCGTGTCACGTTAAGAGAATGTGTTGATTATTTGACCGAAGGCTCAAAGAATGACGATTCATATCGTTTTTTGTCCTTACTCTCCAATAAACGAGGGGACTATCTGTATTGGGTCGGGTATAATCGAGCGCACAAGGAAGGTCGGGCTCATGCTCAATGCGAGATCGAACTACTTCAAAATCGGGACCAGCGTTTCGGGAAGGAACGCCCGAAGTCGGGCACTACTGGGTTCGGAACTGAGGCAACCGAGATAAGGCAATTGACGCCGGTCAATGAAGGTGCGTCTCATGGCAAAAGGATAAGTTCCGTATACTGGGAAAACCGGATATCTCGTGGGCTCCTGATATCTCGGCGGGAGTCACGGCCTCAACCGTCATAAATGTTAGGCCATTATTTTAGGAATATTCCATCCTATAATTAGAGGGATTTTTATCTTGTAATCAGGCTTTTACCATACTTAGGGCTCTTCCCTTACCTATAAGAGGGGCGTTTTATCTTCATTGTAAAAGACAACATACACGACTGAAATATTAGTTACTATCTCTATCTCTTATCAGAATTGTTTTACTTCTTATTGTGTTTCATCCCATTACCAGCAATCTATTCAAGTCCAATGGTTTGATCATTTTTCATTTACTTAAGTCAATCATTTGCCATTGTATTTTTTATTGTATTGAATTGTTTCACGTATCCTTAACGCCGCGAATAAATTCAATTGTTGCTCTAATTTTAGAGTAAACAAATGGCATAAATTTATTATGTTTGAAAGTAATGACTAATACTAGAACACAAATGATGCTATAGTTCTTGTCTGTTGATTTTGCAAGAAATTGGTGAAGAATACTTTTTTGATGGCACGTCATTTTTTCCTCTTCACACCGTTAGTCTTTATGGTGTTGTGAGAATTTTCTGTTCGTTGGACCATATATGCACAAGTTTTGCAAACTTAACGAATAATTGGTCTCATGGTCATATTTGGAGGACAAAATTAAATCAACCTCCAAACATAAGGAATAATTTTAGCTAAAAACTCAACTAACTTCCATGCCTTAGTAGTAATTGTACAGTTTTTCTCTGAATTATTGAATATTAATAATAGTGAATTTGACCGGCTATTTATATAATAATCCCATACCAGAAGGTGTTGCAAGTAAGTGACCCGCATTGGCAAATTAGAGCAGTTATGTGTACTCTTTAATATTCTTGAATTCTTGAATCTAGACTAATTATAGTAATCTTGCCGGATCTAGATAGTTCAAACCTGTTTCTACATTTAACTGTTTCTCATGATTTGCTCAAGGTGCATTTTCACTAAAATGAAAAAGAAAATTTGATCTTCCTACCATCCCATCATTTTAGCTTCTATGTGACTGATGCTGCAGACGGGGCTGAGCCAAATGAAGAAGATGCCCAATAATTTTGGCTTACGCTTTATATATATTTTTAAAATCCAGCTAAATAAATTTTTGAACTCACTAAATTAAATGCGATATGATAGAAATTCGAATTTGAATTCGTAAAGTTTAAATTCTGGATCAATCTCTGATTACAGAATATTATTCATAATATATCACAATGCATCATTTAGGTGCACAATTTTAAGCTCACCAAAATATTCTCCTTTCACGTTATCGGGTTAATCCAATCTCGAAAAATAATGAGGAAAAAAAGAAGAAGAAGAAGAGATATTTCTGTTCACCTTGTCTATAAACTCTTGGACATCCTATTACACTTTGAATCTCTCAAAAAGTAACAGAGTATTGTCTGGACTTCTATGATATTTCAATTTGTTTTGTGACTCTTTACGAACTTGTTTTTAGTTTTAGAACTCTGCCTCCTTTTTTTCTACATATGAAAGATTTACTTTTACACGTAAGAGATCTTAAAAGATCATTTTTTTAATTTTAAAATTATAAAAGAACATGCTATACAAACAACACTATTTATTTAGGACAACTCAATATGGGAAAGATAAGAAGAAGAAACAACCATAATGAATAATGAGATATCTTTTTCCAACCTTTTGATTCCGTGTTTTCAAAGAAAGGGAAAGTGAAAATGAAAGTGAAAGAAGTGTTTGGATAAATCTAGTTCAGACCACAAACTGCTTGTTACAATGTCACCACTTGATCTTGCAAGAAAGAAATTGTATTGTACGAAACTGCCAACATCGATCTAGACTTGTACTGAGAGCCAGAACTGATGCTAAGGCCCATATGCTTACTGAATTTTACTGGTGTGGGGATTTTGGGATAAGGAAATAAATAAAGCCCAAACTGATAGCGAAACGAAGCACGCATCCTACGAAATTTCCGATCCTTTTCCTCCATACCATTCAATTATTTCAAACGAGAATAAAATTCATTAATGTATGTGAATTTGGCCCTTGCGCACCTGTAAATTATTTTCCTACACCACATAGTTCTTTTGAAGGGGAACCTTGGAGTAACAGTAAGGTTATTTGTCACACGGTCGAGTTGTGGAATCAACCACTGATACATTCATCAGGCTAGACTGTCTATAACACATCCCTTGAATGCGACCCTTTACTAGACCATGCGTGAATATGAAATACTTTATGCATCAAACTATCCTTTTAAACCACATAATTCTTTTGAATTTTTCTTTCCTTATTTATTTTTACTCTTGAATGAACAAATCTTGAAGGAATGGTGTCACTTCCTACTTTTCCACTTGGTTGTCCCACAAATCATCTTATGCTATTGAATTATAAGAAAATACATGAAATCTTTTTCGAAGTTCATTGACAAGTGGTAAAAAATCATGAATTTCCTTTTTGAGGTTCACTAATTCTGATGTCATAATACCTACCATGTTTGTGCAATTGGTTACTCGTTTGACTAGACAACCATTCACCAGAAAGCCCAGAATGTCCTGTACACGTGTTTTCATTATTCTAAATTTTTTAGAGTATGGTAAAAAAAACTGGTCCAAGAGAAAATCCACGTCATACACTTTTGATTCACCAAATTTGCCACGTCGGATCGTGTGGGCTCGGTCAAGCTTGGCAGAAGACTCAGAGAATATCCACCGCACTTAAGAAATTATGCTTTTGGTGTATGCGAATATCCGTTCTCGTAGCCATCCACTGACCCCACCCACGCCGAGTTTCTGATTTTCATTTCGTTCTTATGCCGGCTGATACAATGACAAAGATACCCCTGAAGTTTGTCGGAATTGCAGTGGAGCCACTGTGGTAACTTCTGTTAAGATGGTGATGAATTAACAGAAATGCCCGTCAATAAACATACACGTTTAGATAAATGTCTGCTAACCGCAATATATAATTAGTGGATATATACCGAAAAATATTATATAAAATAATGGATTGCAATTTAATGGGTCATTTTTATAATATATATAAAAAAGATAGATATGGTTTGTGGTTTATCAGTGGATTAATATATTTGTCATGTGAAAAGGGTGGTTGCGTTTGTTAATGACCTCGCAAGCTAAACATTGGTTTATATTAACGAAGCAAAATATTACAGAAAAGGCAATGACGCTGAGGCAACCTACAAGCCGTTATATTCAGATGAAAATAGAGCAAATTTTAAAAGATTTTTGCGAACTCAACTTTCTTGAACTGTAACTTTATTTACCATTTCTTCAATTTCAAAAACTTGGTCATTTTTAAATTATTTATTATTATTATTATTATTTTTGCTTTCTGAGAGTTATATTCAATTTATTTACGATGGTCCCCACTTGATGAAATTGGCCAGTTGCCCACATATAAAGAGTCCGGAATCAAAGTGTAATTTTTTTGGACTCAAACGTCAAAAATAGGTGGCAAAAAAAAATTGACTGAAAAATATATAGCGCGGTTATTCACCGTGCTATATATTAACGGCACGTTTGTCCGTTAAGGTATAGCATGGTGAATAACCGCGCTATATTTGAACTCAAAATTGCCGGGAGGTATAGCGCATATATAGGAGGTGCTATATTATAGCATCTCCTATATATGCGCTACACCTACTTAAAAAAGCGGGCCATTTCCTTCCCC
>MCJB01013349.1:24440-95082 GCA_002018475.1 Nicotiana obtusifolia | reverse complement strand
CCCCTCCCCCCTCCTCCCTATTTTTAAAGCAAAAAAACTCCATTGGAGCCCACTGGTCCCACAAATAATGTATCTTCTCCGTATTGTAGCAAGCTAACACCGGATCGAAGGAGTAGTCGTGTAGTGGATCTCGTATATTGCTCGTTTCTCCCCCAAATCATCAAACTTTCACATTTCAAAAAATTTTGAATCGAGGTATTCCGACTTACTTTTTGGTAAAACTCATGTATATAAAATGCTTAGTAGTTGTTTCTTACTGTGGTCTATGTCTTTTTGTGATCGTTTTGTGATTTAATAAATTTGTTATTTTTTATCCGGATTAGATTATTTATGTGCTAAAAAATTAGCTATAAAGATAAATTATTATTTTATGAATAATTAATGTCATATGTGATTTTAGTATTCTACGTATATTAATATGTGACTTTATTGTTGTTTAGTACTCTTTAGTGTTATGTTGTACCCTAAATTATAATGTAGTGCCCTTTAGCATAGTAAAACTGATAATAAATTTTATCTTCTGGTAGTTGACATTGTTCATGGCCATTTACAGTAGTGTTACTTTAGTAAAAAATGTTGGAAACTAACATATGAAATATTAATATAGAAATTAATATCATTGAAATTATGAAATACTAACATATGAAATATTAACATATGAATTATCTTTGTAGTTATTGAAATTAATCATGGCCATTTAATTATCTGTTAACCCGAAAAATATGTGAAAAAAAAATGATAGTTCAAACAGAAACTCTCTCGAATTTTAGTCAACAAATGTAAGAAAATAACATAAGAAATAAAAAATTAATTAAATGAATACTTATTAATTATATGAATACTTATTAATTATATATTGTATAGTTATGAAAATTAATTATTTAATTCTATTATACCAAAAATAGCTGAGTAAGAAACTAACATATAAAATAATAATATAGAAAATGTATTAACATAAGTAATAATATAGAAAAAAATATCAATTAAATATTAATATAAAAGATATTGCAATATATTTAAAGATGTTAAACAATTAAACAAAAAAAATATTTTAATTAATATTGTTCAATTTATAGACATCGTCATGGAGGTTCCCCGTCATGGGCGGAATGTCCGTCCCAGACATTCTGCCCCAGACGTATAGACGATATGTGGGAGTTCATTAGGGACCACCCACTGTATCCCCGTATAGTTAGACGCCTTCGGGATACGGGTTTCTACAGAATCATAGAGATCGGCCGGTTGCAGTTCGACTGGGCATTGATCACGGCTACGATAGAGCGGTGGCAACCGGAGACGCACACGTTTCATCTACCCATCGGCGAGGCTACCATCACGCTTGAGGACGTAGAGGTTCTTTTCAGGCTGCCTTTGATGGTATACCTGTAGCTTACCCGAATGTTCTTAAAGACCATATGGGAGTGGATTACCTTCATATGTTGCAGCGGCTCACCGATTTCAAGCCAATGGAGCCGACTATATTGAGTGGGGTCAGTTGATTGCAGCCGATGTTCGGCAGCATCTGGTGGCAACGGACGTGGAGATTACGAATGATTCACCGCCAGAGGATATCAACCGGCACACGAAACTATTATTGTTGCTAATGTTTGGTGGTATACTGCTCCCGAACACTTAGGGAAACCTAGTCAGCTTGAGATTTCTACATCATCTGGAGCGGCTAGATGATTTATCTGGTTACAACTGGGGTGCATCTGTTCTAGGTTACCTGTATAGGCAGATGTGCCGAGCGTGCATGGGCACCCAGAGAGACGTTGCCGGATTTTTACCGCTGCTGCAGGTGATAACATAGTCAATTCTTGTCATTATTATAACATACATAGTAAAAAAAATACCTTAAATTTTACGTCCACAATCTATGTTAGGTTTGGGCTTGGGAGCGGTTCCTACAGTTCCAGCCACCTCTACCACCGATCGCTCCGGATGCACCACCTCTATCGTTTCTCCTTTTAGATTGGAGGTGGGTTGATAGGAGAGGCTACGTACGCGAGGTAGAGGCTCGACATCAATTCCCTTACAGGGATTTGTTGGATTTACTTGAAGTTCTGCAGTTACACATATACTTAAGTTTACTTGGCCTAGCTTGATATGTGTTGCGTTTACTCACGATTCTTGTGTTTATTAAATAGTTTATATGGAGGCCATATAATGATGCGCTCATAGCTGGTTTGCCCGATTATTGCTCCGGCGGCCGAGCTATGTGAAGCTCTTCCGTCTCACTGATATGTCTCGATATAGTCGAGCATCATGCCACCGAGCGAGTCCTTCGTCAGTTTGGTCGCCCACGACTTATACCTATTCCGCTGCCTTTGCACGGGACACATTACCAGCAGGATGATCGTTGCAGGGTTGACCAGAGATACATGGCATGGCTAGAGGCCCAGATTGAGGTTTGGGACCAGAGATATGACTTGATTACGCTATAGCCTCCACCTGACCGTATGGATGCAAGCATGAGTACATGGGTTGGTATCGCAGTGTTACCCAACTTCTCGTCGGGAATCCCGTTCATCACGCTGGTGGTGGCTACATTCCATACGTCGGGAGGCATGAGGCACTCATATGTTAATTGTTATACTTACTTATAACGTTACATTATTCTTCTGCAATTAATATTTTACATGTTACGCAAGCTATTGGCTTACATCAGTTCTACTAGTTGGGACTGCAGATGCTGCAGCATACAAGCGAGGGAGCGGCAGTTTTGCACGTATCTGGCCGTCGGGTTACTGATGTTGCTGCCGGCACATAGAGACGTGCATGAGAGGATGGGCGCTTAGGATACGAGGCTGCTTATGTGCCGCCCGACGAGTACCATCACGGGCTACCAGTGGAGCTTGAACGTGGTAGACGTGGCAGGAATGGCCAGAGAGGAAGGTGTGGCCCACGAGGTCATGCTGGCCGGTGAGGACGGGGTCCCCAACAAGGGGGCGTTGAGGCACCCATGGAGGATATTAGAGATTATCAGCCGGGTGAACACCTTGAGCGTGAGCCACATGATGCTCCTCATGATATGCCGTCATTCAGCCTTTAGCTGTTGCCAGGGACTTCGCATGTGACTCCATATGCTCCATTGTTGATTGGGGGCACGCCCATTATGCGGCAGGAGTGGGATCAGTATTTTCCTGATCCCCCAAAGCCATCGACGGTTGCTAATCAGCCAATACAAGAGGTGCAAAGTGGGCGACAACTGAGTTATGGCTCATCATCGAGGGATGCTGAGGATCTTTCACATACTTCATCTACTCCAGTGCACCTTGATGTTCTGATAGAGCATTGTGGCGCTACTCAGGCGCAGGTTTGTTTGTATTACTATTATTTCAATTTGTTTTTATGTCATTGATTAGTCCGTAATATCTAATGTGTTTTTATTTTTTTAAAGATTTATTCATCGCCCGTCACGGAGGCCACATTGTGCGATGCTGACTTGCCAGAGACGGATGATGTTATTCAGGAACCCGATGAGACCATGATATGACCATTAAAATTTCTTCTGCTAACACATACGTTAGTATTTTCTATTTCATATACTAAAATATCTTATTATTCTGTAGGTTACTGCTGGCCCAACGGCCGCTTGTATTGAGTCTGCCAGCCTTACTGATGATCATGCTGCAGCGTATTCTCCGATAAAGAGGCAACGTGATGAGGATGATCCTGATAGCATAGCTGGGTGGGATGTGATGCGCCTCAGGCCAGCCAATACTTTAAAGCATACATGTTGTGGGACTCATTGATATGTATTATTAGTTGTATATATGACAATAAATATATAATAGCAACATTATTTATGTTTTACATAATTTGCGCATGTGTTTTTATTTCTTGGTTTATCTATTAGCTTAACACTAGGACACACAAAAAAATGACAGCTTAACATAAATTTAAATTCGTTACCAATTAAAGATAATACATGACACGTACTACATAAAAATAAAATACTACACTAAACGCATCCATCTGTTTGTTTAGTCACTATTGCCCATTATTCTATGCTTCAACCACTTAAATTTCTCTTCCAACCTATTTATTTTTCTTATGCCTCTTTTACTTTCTCATTCACTACCGCAAGTTGTTCTTGTAGTTTCAAGATCAGCAGTTCGTATTCACCAGTCAGATTCCAAATGTTTAGCAAACATGATTTGTAGTATTCCTGATTAATGGGTTCATCATACCATTCTTCAAAACCACATTGATTTTCGTCCTTCCAATGGGATGATAACACAAGACTATTAATTAACATGTTATATAAAAACTATTAACAAACATTTTTTCAATAAATAATAACTTACAACTTGTTTACACATCCAACGTCTGTGCCCCAGATTACAACTTGACCAACATGGCTTCAAAATCACACGTTTGCCACAATAGCATCTTAGTACGTCATTGCATCCAGTCATATCGTAATGCTCGAAAATGAAAAATTAATGAAAAGTTTTTCTATTCGTTTTGTTACAATGCAACTAATAACTAAAATGCGCGAGGTTTTTATAGGCAGCTAAGCATAATTTTAGGTTACATAATGCATATTGGTGAGGTGCTATGTCGACAGCTTTTCAGATAGACATCTTTTTCAGATCGACAGATTTATCAGGTCGACATGACAACACACATCGCGCATATTGGTGAGGCGCTATGCTTCACGTGATAATGATTTTTTAGGGTACAAGTGGGTCCAGCTTTTTCCGGTCGACAGCTTTTTCAGGTCGACATGACAATACACATAGCGCATATTGATGAGGCGCTATGTTTCGCGTGATAATGATTCTTTAGGGTATAAGTGTGTCCATCTTTTTCAGGTCGACAGCTTTTTCAGATTGACAGGTGGCCTACTCCAACAGATGGTTATACTTGAGGGGAAATGGGAGCGTATCACTATGGACTTTGTAGTTGGGTTGCCGCGGACTTTGAGGAAGTTTGATGCAGTTTGGGTCATTGTCGACAAGTTGACCAAGTCGGCACACTTCATTCTGATATTGACTATGTATTCTTCAGAGAGATTGGCCCAGATTTACATTCAGGAGATTTTCCAGTTGCATGGTGTGCCTGTTTCCATCATATTAGATAGAGACCCTCATTTTACCTCGCATTTTTGGAGGGCAGTACAGAGCAAGTTGGGGACTCGGGTAAAGCTCAGCGCAGCCTTTCATCCACAAACCGACAGACAGTTCGAGCGGACAGTTCAGATCTTGGAGGATATGCTCAGGGCATGTGTGATTGACTTTGGAGGGCAGTGGGATCAATTCTTGCGTTTGGCCGAGTTTGCTTATAACAATAGTTATCAGTCCAGCATTGAGATGGTTCTATTTGAGGCTTTTTATGGTCAGCGGTGTCGTTCGCCCATCGGATGGTTTGATCGCGGCGAGACTAAGTTATATGGTACTGATTTAGTGAAGGATGCCTTGGACAAAGTGAAGTTGATTCAGGAGTGACTTTGCATAGCATTGTCAAGACATTGCTTCTTTAAATGTTTGAGGCTCATTTTCCAACAAAAATGTCAGAAAGTCTGGTCTAAAGGAAGTAGTTGTCCTTTGACGCTACGTCTTGCATTTTCCTCACTAGACGTACTTTCTTTTGCTTCTTCTCGAGGTCGCTTAGATTTTTTACTAGATGACTCGTATTCATTTTTATACGGATAAATATTCTCAAAGAATTCAGCATTATCGGATTCGATTACCATATTAATATGAATGTCGGGATTTTCTGATTTATTAACCAGAAAATGATATGCCTTACTATTTCTTGCATATCCTATGAAAACGCAATCAACTGTTTTCGGTCCAATCTTCACCCTTTTGGGTTTGGGAATTTGCACTTTAGCCAAACACCCCCACATTTTAAAATATTTTAAGTTGCGTTTCCTACCTTTCTCTTTTTCATATTGAATGGTTTGCGTTTTTCTATGGGGAACTCGATTGAGTATTTGGTTAGCTGTAAGAATAGCTTCCCACCACAAGTTCTGGGGTAAACCCGAACTTATCAACAAGGAATTCATCATCTCCTTAATGTTCTATTCATTCTTTCCGCAATTCTATTAGATTGCGGTGAGTAAGGGGCAATTGTTTGGTGAATAATGCCATATCCCAAACATATTTCTTCAAAAGGAGATTCATATTCGTCACCCCTATCACTTCTTATCATTTTGATCTTTTTGTTTAGTTGCGTTTCAACTTCATTTTTGTATTATTTGAATGCCTTAATTGCTTCATCTTTACAATTAAGTAAGTAAATATAGCAATATCTAGTACTGTCATCAATAAAAATTATGAAATATTTTTTTTCCACCGCGAGATGGTATTGACTTCATGTCGCAAATATCTGTGTGAATTAAGTCTAAAGGATTTGAGTTCCTTTCAACCGACTTATAAGGATGTTTAACATACTTATATTCCACACATATTTGACATTTTAAATTATCGCATTCAAATTTAGGCAATACTTCCAAGTTAAACCATTTTTCGTATAGTTTGAAGTTGACGTAACCTAAACGTGCATGCCATAAATTAAAATTCCACGAATAAATATTAGAAAAGAAAATATATAATGGAAAACGGGAAATAAATTTGGTCCAAAGAAATTATCAATTAATCATATCAATTGACCAAATTCGAAGTCGAAGTAGAAGTCGAAGCCGAGCCGAGCGAGCGACGACGATGACGGCGTGAGACACCTCTTCTTCTTAACTCTTTAAGAGCTAGAAGATGTGCTTCTCTATATAAGCACAAAGATTTTTTTTCCATTTTCCGATGAAGGACAAAGTGCATTAGTAAAGAAAATAACTTCAAACTTTTCGTTTTCCTCCAAATGTTTTCCATCCATTTCCCATTCACACCTCTTATCTAATTAGATAAAAACCCAACACAAGATACTGTACAGGCTAGCCAAGGTGCGAGAAAAGAAAGCCCGTAATGTGGACCAAGTGAAATGCATGAACGAGGAAGACAAAATTTTGTTGATGAGGCACTTATTCGACAGAGATGGTAGACTTATTTTCATAAACTCTTGAATGAAGAGGGGGATATGAATATTGCCGGATGACTTAGAACATTTTGTGAGTCGTTGGAACTGTGGGTATTATAGACGTATTAAAGTTGCTGAGGTAGAGGGGGCAATGGTTAAGATGAGCAGGGGGATAGCGACGGGGCCAGACGAGATCCCAGTGAAATTTTGAAAGAGCGTGGGAAGGGCGGGCGGGCTTGGAGTGGCTCACTGGGTTATTTAATATCATTTTTAGGACGAAGAAAATACCCGAAGAATGGAGATGGATCACGATGATCCCATTGTATAAGAACAAGGGGAATATCCAAAATTGCAACAACTATCGGGGTATCAATTTACTAAGACAACTATTAAAGGCTGGGAGAGGGTGGTGAAGCTGAGGGTGAGGAGGATTGTATCTATTTTTGAGAACCAATTCGGATTTATGTCGGGACGTTCGATCACAGAAGTCATTCACCTTTTTAGGAGGTTGATGGAGCAGTATAGGGAGAGGAATAGGGATTTATACATAGTGTTCATCGACTTGGTGAAGACTTACGATAAAGTATCGAGAGAGATTCTATGGAGATATTTGGAGGCTGGAGGTGTTCCTATCACATACATTAGGACTATTAAGGACATGTATGGTGGAGCTAAAACTCGAGTGAGGATAGTGGGAGGGGACTCGAAACACTTTTTAGTTGTGATGGGTTGCACCAGGGGTTGGCCCATTACATTCACCCTGGCGATCGACGCACTGACGTGGTGTCATGGTGCATAATATATGAAAATGGCATTGTCCTGATTGACGAGACGTGATGTGGTGTTAACTAGATGTTAGAGGTTTGGAGGAAGATTCTGGAGTCTAAAGGTTTCAAGTTGAGCAAGACCAAAACAGAATACTTGGAGTGCAAGGTCAGTGGTGCGACTCAGGTAGTGGACGAAGACGTGAGGCTTGATTCACAAGTCACCCCTAAGAGAGAGTTTCAAGTACCTTGGGTCAGTTTTACAAGGAAATGAGAAGATTGACAAGGATGTCACACATCGTATTGGGGCGTGATGATTGAAATAGAGGCTTGCTTCCGGTGTTCATTATGATAAGAATGTGCCACCAAGACTTAATGGAAAGTTCTATAGAGCAGTGGTCAGACCGACTATGTTGTATGGGGTGAAGTGTCTGGCAGTTAAGAACTCCCATGTCTAGAAGATGAAAGCGACGGAAATGAAGATTTTGAGATGGATGTGTGGGCATACCAGGATAGACAGAATTAAGAATGAAGTTATCTGGAAACAAGGTGGGTGTGGACTCTATGGAGGACAAGATGCGGGGGCAAGACTTAGATGGTTCGGACATGTGAAGAGGAGAGACATAGATGCATCGGTGAGGAGGTGTGAGAGGTTGGCATTGGAGAGCCGACGAAGAGGTAAAGGCAGGCCGAAGAAGTATTGGAGAGAGATAATTAGGCAGGATATGACGTTGCTCCAGCTTACTGAGGACTTGACCATGGATAGGAAGGTGTGGAGGTTGAGAATTATGGTAGATGGTTAGGTAGTTGAGCGCTATCCTTGTTTGTTACAGTAGATTTAGTACATCGCTTAGTGTCTTTCGTGTATTTTCGTATTCCTAGACTTCTAACATTACCTGTTGTTGCCTTCGCTTCGATTTTCTATATGCACTACTCAGTGGTATTGTATTTTCATGATTTTCGGATTAGGTTGCTTGTCATTGCCCCTTCCCTTTATCTTTCATGATCCGAGAGTCTATCGAAAACAACCTCTCTGTCTTCTTAAAAGTAGAGGTAATGTCTGTGTACACACTATCTCCCTAGACCCCACTTGTGGGAATATGCTGGGTTTGTTGTTATTATTATTGTTGTTGTTGTTGTTGTTGTTGTTGTTGTTGTTGTTGTTGTTGTTGTATAATAGATTCCAAAACAACCAAGAATACCGTAAAGATGCTGCCATTTTTTGTAACCATAGTATATCATTTTTGTTATTATGGACTATTACTATGATTATGTTAAGTTTTCTAGAAGGCGAAATACATAAATAGCCCATTTACGTTGTCCTCAACTATCAGACAGACACCTCAATTGAGCTCATTTTCAGTTAGACACTTCATGTAGCTATCAAGTATATCAAGTAAATACCTGACCTAGTCAGTCCACATCGCGTGTGATACACATTCAAAATAATTTTAAGAACCAATTAGTATTTGACACGTGGCTAAACAGTAAAAAATAAAATTAATAAAAAAAATCAGAAAACCTAATAAACTAGTAAATTAAAGATCAGCCATCACCAGTACCCTATTTCTTTCTTCTCCCATAACTATCCAACCCTCTAATCTTCTTCTCCGATGACCCCTCTCCCCTTCTTCATTGCTTCCCCTTTTACCTTCTTCAACTCCTCTTCCCCACCTACCACATGTAACAACATACACAATCTTAATTACTAATTATTTTTCTTGCTGGTAGGTTGAATAAAGTTTTCATATAATTTTGCTAGTGCTTTTTTAAGTGCCTATTATGGATAACATCATTGTGCTTCATTTCTTACCATGTCGCCGCCGATGACACCGAGCAGAAAAAGTAGAGCTTTGCTACCAGTTGCTAAAAGACAACTTAATTGGACCATGAAATTTTTTAATTTGTAGCCTCAAAAGGGAATTGGAGAAGGTCGATTGCCGGAAATGGGATTGAATTTTTATGCGTGATCAATGACATTGTTATGGAGTGATGGCTGGTATTTATTTTTATTTTTCAAGATTGAAGGAGAAGAGGTGAATTATGGCTGAAGGTGGAGCCGTAAAAGAGCTACTGATATTCCCGTGTTTAGATCAAGAAAATTTGGTGAAGGAGATAAATTATTTTGGGAGTAAAATGGAATTAATGTGGGAAAAATTAAAAATTCAGTGGGATTCACATAAAACTTATGGTAGAGATGATTTTTTTTTTGGTGAAGAAAGTGGAATTAACGTGGGAAAAAATAAAAAATTATAGTGGGACCCAAATGAAAATAATTTTTAATCTGAAAGAAAAAAGTGAACAGAAAAACATAATAAGCTCACGCACTTAAATTTAGGTGAAACACACTTGATTTGCCATGTCATCTACTAGGCACACTTTTACCAAGTCGAGGTGTCTGACTGAAAATGGGCTCAGTTGAGGTGTTTGTTTGATAGTTGATGAAAACTTGAAGGGGCTATTTATGTATTTCGCATTTCTAGAATTGTGCCTACTTGTGATTTTTCCTCGAACTATTGGGCCAACCTAGTGTCATTCGATGGTTCAAAATACAGCCCAAATCAAAACTTACAAAGTTAAATTTGAAAATTAAGAAATATGTAAATGCGAAAAAACTCAAGTTATTAATTTATGAAAAGTATATTAACTTACACTTTTTTCCCAAAGACAAAGAAAAGGAGGGGAGGTCGAGTTATATTGGACTGGTTGAGTTATGTCCCGTTATTTGATTTATCTTCATTCAACCCATTTTGATCCAAACGAACTTTGAACGACACCAATTATGTTCGTTTAGTGATTCAACCCATATTTTACTTCTTATTTTGGATTTTACCGCCCATTTGTCTGCTACCAAACCAAAGAACTATTACACTTCGCGTGAAACACATAGGATCTAATTAATTGGTTTTCTGTTGAAATCAATTCATCAACTTACTTTTGAATAGTAGACCAATGATGATTCTGTATGGGTCAAAATCTATCTTTAGAATATTTTTAAATAATACTGGGGGAAACGTTCGCAGGTCGTCGTTTGTCGAAATGACCTAAGAAGCGGCGAAGTCTGTGATCGAAGAGTTAACAAGGGCTAAAGTCAAGGAATCAACAAGGATCAAGGCCGAGGTCGAGTACTCTTGACAGAGTTGTAACAACTAGTTTCAAGATAGGACATTAAAGAGAATATTCTAGTGGATATTCTCTGCACTTGTACTATTAGGGTCTTTTTGGAACACGTTCCCTAAAAATAAAAAGAGAGACAATGATAGGGGACAAGTGATATTAATTTGTAAAAATACATTTTGACTTTAGAGAGAGAATCATATTTCATTGCAAGCATACAAACATCACATTTTCACTAAGATTCTTGTCTACTTTTCCACTAGATACGAGAATAACTCAAATATTCAAAGGATTGTCCATCACTCATCATTGTTAGAAAGAACATTCACTGATTTTATCCTTTCTTTGGTGACTCATTCATTCTATTTACTTAAATTTTATTTGTTGCTCATCAATATTTAATTCTACATTATTGCCTTTGATTTCCTGAATATTGATTGTATGTTGTCGCTGTTATCAAGATATACCTACGTAGTATTTATTGTAAGCTAAGATTAACCTTCATTATATAAATTTAATTAGTTAAATCAAGATCTATATTTTTTGGTTAAATAATTTGGCACCGTTTGTGGGGACTTCTTAGTTAAATTTTTAGTTACTCTAGATCTACAATTAACGCAAGTCACTAACGTAAAAACCCCGAGATCTCCTTTCTTTGTGCATACAAAACCCCATATGGCAGGTAACCAAGGACAAAGGATAAAAATAACAAGTGACTTCCCAACCAACCTCATGAATGTTATCAACGAAAGCTGCGAAACAGAAGGCGAGGGCATGACGCCCAACGCGTCCCTAGGCGAGAGAGGTCCCCAACATAGCAGCATAACAAAACCCAGTTGAAAAGGTTCCTCCACGTCTGCAGAAGGAGGGACGCCCCCAGCTGTGAAAAAACTCCTGAAGCATGGCTGACCGACACGCTAGCGAGCGTCCTCAACAAACCTGCTCCATGATACGCTCAAATTACACTTTAATAAATAGTGTAAGGCGGTCGATGTCAAATATAATAACCCAATAAGGTTGGGGTCGAATCCTACAAGGAATAGGTGTGAAAAGGTTACTTGACTAGTGTGTTACTCGTCTAAAGTCGTAATTCTATCCAGTTAACCGTAACAAGAGTATGTATTAATGGTAACAAGAGTATGAATTGAGTTTGGTTTTAGGTGATGGCTAATTGAAATATTGAGAATGTAGATAATTTAATTAAAGAAACCAAGGTTATGTCCCCATTAATGAAGTGTAATGCTACCGGTGTTAATATGATATATTTCTAATGGAAGGTCCTTTTGATATGCAAATGATGTCTAAATGAATACCAAATATTTTTCAATAGTTAGGTAGTATTTCCTCTTTATGATTTTTCCAAATATAAAAGAGTTGCAATTAAGAACAATCAATTTATGCCAAATAAAACCCACTTATTCCTAAGCGATTTTATTAAACAAGGTTTTAAGCCTTAAGTCTTTGGTATTTACTTCTACCAAATTCTACCCCACTTTCCTAAGCAAAGAAAGAATTTAATGGCACTTGTTAATGTTTGCAACCACCAACAATAGATGAAGAATGAGAAGTAAATAAATATCAACCAACCATTATATATATATTCAATGTCAAACACCCATTAACATAACACTCATTTAGGGTCCACAATCTTAGTATTTAAAGTTAGCTACTCATACTAAAATACAAAAGCAAGAGAATATTAAATGCCATAAAGCTTACAAAGTGAAAGATTCTAGACCCAAAAGCTTCCAAAAGAGAGGAATATTAATGCCTTGTATTGTAGCTTTAAAGTCAGACAAGATAGAGCCCACAAAACCCCAATAAATCTATTTATAGAGGGCCAAAAATCGGACAAAACTGCCCTTTCAGGTTGAATATGCGACCGCATTTCTGTCACATAACAGACATGCGGTCCGCATTTTGACATGGCCATCGCAGATTGTAACCTAGTTTTGCCTTCACCGCATTCATGATTTGCGGTCCGCATTGTAGAAATGCGACCGCATCTTGCATCGGATTTTCTTCCTTCAGTAGACTTCATGTTTAGTTTGCGGTTACTTCTGCGGCTCGCAAACAGGTTATGCGATCGCAGATGAGACCGTATTTTTTACGTTGAACTTTACCCAGAAATCTGTTTTGATCTGCGATCTCGGTGTGAAATATGCGGCTTGCATGTGGATTTTGCGATAGCATATCCACATTTGCGATGCCTTTTTGCTCTTTTCTTGTCTTTTTGTGGCTTTTTAAACTCTTTTCCATGCTCTTAGGTCCTTACGCCTCATACACTGCAAAAATAGTAAAATTACATAAGTACAAAGGGAAATTGCATTTAAAACAAGCTAAAATCTAAGCAATTAGTATCAAATGTGCCAAAATTCTCCGGCACATCAACACCCCCAACTTAAACTCTTGCTTGTCCTCAAGCAACTAAGATGACACTATCCTATTCTAGACTCCATCTACAAGACATGAAACAATAGTGACCATGGACGGTGTTTGTTGTTAGTTTTTCAAGCATGCATCTTCGAGTGTTTTACCCTTCCTGAACCATCGATATATACAAGGAAAACTAATCAACTTGTGAACTTTGAGCCTCAAACAACGTGACAAAATGCTACCCTCAGCTGAGTGCACTTGCGTTTGACTCAAAAACTCAATTTTTGTTCAACCTCACAGTTCATGTGCCCTCACTAGAAAGAAAGTCCCAAAATCACAATATTTACAATGACAACAAAAAGGGACGAATTCACAAATACACTCACTCTCAGAAAAGAGTTTCAAGTGTTACAACATATCATACCATAGGCTTGCCCTTATTTTAATTCGTCGCTTAATTCTAAGAACGCTCGGTAATCCCATAAGGAATTTTTAGGCTTGTAATGTAGGTTTAGGGAAGGGTCGGATAAGCATTTAGATACAAGTGACTACACCCTCCTTGAACACTAATCACATTTTGTTTTCTTTTTGCACTTTGTTTCTTTTCAAACCCCATAGCCACATTGGCATCTAGTTCCCAATATAGAACCACTTTAAATACCTCTCTAATTTTCTTCAAGGCTCCATAATTATATATATATATATATACACACATATTTCTCTCTTTTTTTTCTTTATATATATATATATATACACACACACATTTTTGTTTTGGAGCTTGAATAATTTCATATGAACATTTTGAGGTATATGCTCCTACACTCAATGTACAACCTTACCCATTTTCACTTTGACACCACACCCCCAACTTAGGCTTTTAGCCTCATTCTCAATGTTCAAGGAGGAACGGGCTCAAAAGAGGGAATTATTTTACAAAAGGGAAAGGTTAGAAAAAGTTAAAGGCTCGAATAGGGAACTAGTGATATTATTTATGCAATGGTAGGCTTGAAAGGCTAAAGACGTTTCGCAAATAAAACAAAGAATGCCTAAGATTATCCCTCCAACCAAGTGTAATTATTATAAGCATCGAAAACCAACGGGGCAAGTTTTAGATGGCAGAAGCAAACACAAGAATTATCTACACAAAGAACTCACACACATGGTACACGAACTGTTTGGTTCACATAGTTTAAAGCCCTCGAGTCAACATTTGGCAACTCAAAGCTTTCATCATATATACATGCATAACTCTAGGTAGATGTAGAGTCACAGAGCGAGCCTCAAGTTCACACAGTTGATCTTCTTTTTTGTGGAAGGGTATAGGCTATGTATAGACACACATGCTTGAGACTAGACAATTACACCAACCCGATCAACATGTTTCATTCTGCTGTCCTGGTTCTACTATTACACCCTTGGAAAAGAACCGGGCAAAGAAAAAACAAAGGAAATTCATTGCTAATTACTAAAGATGGACAACTAGCTACTAGTTTTTGTTGGTTTTATATATATATATATATATAGGATAACATAACTTATGTACGGAAATCACAAAGCACTAATATATACAAAATCACGAACAAAATACACATGAGTACATAAGTTTGTTTATAACATAAAGGCATGAATATGCTACCACCCCCAACTAAAAGCATACATTGTCCCAATGCATATGAACATAGAGTAGATTTGAAGGGGCTCCCTAAGGCGCACTAAGCGGTATGGGAGTCGGTAGCCGGTTGAGTGATGGTAAGGTCACCCTCTGATGCTGAAGCTAGGACCGATGAGAGCTCGGCCTGAGGAGTGACCTCCACTAATGGAGGAAGGATCTCTGGCTGGTCCGAAACTGGAGCTGGGGCCTGTGAGCTGCTAGCCTCGACCGCTGATGGCTGAGTGGCCAATGGGTTGGCAGGGGCGGCCAAATTTGCTAGCGAGTGTTCTATCACCTTCTGAATGTCTGCTTGCTCCTCATCCTCGACTGTAGGAGCAGCAATCTGTTTGCCCTTCGCCTGAGGGCCATCATCCTCCGAGGACCATGAATCCTCCTCATCCTCCCTCGTCTGCCTCCTCGCCCTCGGACTCCGAAGAATGTCCGAAAGTCTCCTCGTCATGAATATCAATACGTACAGGAGGAGCTGGAGCTTGGGAAACCCCGACAGTCTGAAGTGCAATGTCTACCATCAGAGTCGTGAAATCGAGACCCAAGTCTGGTGCTGCTGTGTCTGCTCCCTGCTCACCATCCTTGGGCAGGAGGGATGATAGATCGAACTCCAAAGTCTGCATCTTGTGGAGCTTGGTCTTCATAGAAGCAACCTCCTCCCGTAGCTTAGGCAAACCACTAACCTCACCGCTCTCTATCTTCTCAACCCTTAACTCAAGCTGCTGCAAGCGATCCCCATACATTGTTTGTTGTTGTTAGAGAGCTGTCACTGAAGATTGTATAGGAGTTAGGGCTTGTTTGATGAGGTTGAGCAAGGTCTTCAAGAGCTGGTCTACCTTGGCAT
The DNA here is from genome assembly GCA_002018475.1 of Nicotiana obtusifolia. Lineage (NCBI taxonomy): Eukaryota > Viridiplantae > Streptophyta > Magnoliopsida > Solanales > Solanaceae > Nicotiana > Nicotiana obtusifolia. The sequence continues at coordinate 79,340 of MCJB01013349.1, read as the reverse complement.
TGGCATGCTGGGCAATGAGACCAAGCCTCGAGATGGCTGGCAGTGCAGAAGAAGGCTGAACAGTGGTGGAATGAGAGGCAGGATCTGAAGTAGAAGTGGATGCCACTGGAACCTGAGGAGTCACAGGAGTCTGGGAGTCGGAAGGCTCTACATCAATTGGATCTTGAATTTGAATCTCTGGTGGGGTAACAGCATCACTAATACGCGTGATATCAATGTCCCTCATCTCCTTCCTGGTCTTGTCAGAGTGTTGCATGAGAGGGACCTTCACAGCTTTACAGAGGGATGTGATCAAGCAAGGAAATAGAAGCGAAGTAGCATGCTGTTTTGCCCGAATTCCGATCTCTTGGAAGATCAGAGTTCCCACATCAATCTTGATGCCCGCCATGATACATGCAATGAAGAGAGCCTTCTCAATGCCTATGTCAGTCTCGTTCCGTGACGGTATCAATCGAGAGGTAACAAAGCTGAGCCAGAATCGACCCTCTCTTGTGAGATCCTCCTTGTATATCTTATGCCCAGGGTTGATCCAAGCAGGGTACCCTTTGCTATCACCGAAGCAATCCAACCACGCTCATTCTCCCTATTTGCATATTTGGCATCGTACTCAGCTGTGCCTGTTCTCCAGCCAGGGAAATACAACTCATTAATGACATCACTGTTGCAAAACACATTCTTCCCCCGAACAAGTACAGTGCTAGTAAAGATTCTGTTGCGTTTGTGATGCGCAGTCCGGGAGGCTCTATATGATGCATAGAATTTACGGACAATGGACTCATTATACTCAGTAGGGGCCTCAGTAAAGCATTCCATTTTCTTGCTTTTATATTCTCCATGATGTGGGGGTACTGTTCTTGTAGCCCGTTCAAGCTAAATTGCTTCTCGCCCAGGATTTTTCATTTGGTGAGTCCTTCTCTGTACAGTTCCCTGGATCCCTCAACCCCAAATCGGAGGTGAAAGTCATCTCTGTGTTTCCTTCTTGCCATGGCCTGTAGATTGAATGAGGATAAGAGTTCCTCCTCATCAGATTGGGAGGGGCGTGGCACATTGGATTTCGTCCGTGATCATTTTGCCTGCGATGTGTGACGACTGGAAGATGCCCTTTTCTGGGCAGAGGCTACATGCTTTTGGGGAGCCATATCTATACAAAGGTGAAATATGAGCGACATTGTAAGCAACAGTTAAAAGAAAACAGAAGAATTCAAAGAAAAAGTCAAAAAATGCGACATGTTTTGCGGTTGCATAACCACTATGCGGACCGCAAACTTGTCGCAATCTGGATTGTGCACTACTGGATCTCAGTCTGTGATGGGTTATGCGATCACAAAACCACTATGCGGACCGCATAACAATCACAGAACTGATTTGCGCACAACACAAAACAAAATAACAAAATGCGATTGCAAACTCCATCGCAAAATGGGAAATGCGATCACAAAACAACCGCAAATAGCAAGGTTTTAACTGGGTGGTCTGTTTCAGTTTGCGGTAACTTTGTGGTCCGCATATTAATTACGCGATCGCAAATGTCACCGCATTTCATCATCGTCCTCAGAAGACTAGGGTTTAATTATGCGGACCGCATTCTGATTTTGCGGGCTGCAATTGCCTTCGTTTTCACGATTCAATTCATCCCTCAACAATGGCGGTCCTATTTCTCTCTATCTAGCACCCCAAATATGTTTTCTACCCAGAAACGACCATGATATGTACAAACAACTACGACAAACAACACAATCAAAAATGTAGAACGAAAATAAAGAAGACCACAGAAAAGATAGAACTGAACTTGAAAATGGAAAATTAAGGCAGGGACACATACCAGTGAAGAGGAGTACGAGCACTATGGAGATTATGAATGGGTATTCGTCCTTTGTAAGATTCGATCACTAGCCGTTTTTGCCGCCTCTTTTCTGTTTGTTCTTTTTTTTCTTTTTTTGTTTTGTTTTGTTTTGTTTTGTTTTGAATGAGTGAGATATGAGAGAATGCGACGACGTACCTGACACTTTGCGATGGGAAAGTCACCGCATAACACACTATGCGACCGCATAAATGTTATGCGGTGGGTTCATTTGACTTGCTGAAGGGGTAACAATGCGAAGTACAATGCGATCGCATAATTGAAATGCGGTCCGCAAAGTGCATCACCTTGTCGCATTCTGATCAACGATTTCAGCCAAACTTACTGTTTTAGTTTGCGACCAAAATGCGGTCCGCATAGTGAAAATGCGACCGCATCTTTGCAGCAAACTTCACGCAGCGATTTTTCTTCCCTTTTTTTATGCTTTCCTTCCCAGTGTTGTGATCTTTTAAATCCCCTGCACTCTAACACACACTTTAAATTGCTCAAGTAAATCTATCTATCAAAAATTAAAAATTTAAAGAACAAAAAAGGTGTTACCACACATGGGTTTCCTCCCATGAAGCGCTTGATGTAACGTTGCAGCACGACGAAGTTGGTGTTCCTTTGGAGTCACTCAATGGTCGGGCATGGACCATCTTTGAGAGCCAGCTGCTCCACCAAATGCTTTTCGCCATTTGTGCCCAGGTAGTGTTTGATTCGTTGGCCATTTACTTTTAATGTCCGGAGCCTATCTTCTGAGGCTAGTTCCACAGCTCCAAAAGGAGAGACATCGACCACTTTGAATGGACCGGACCATTTTGATTTGAGCTTGCCCGAAAACAATTTGAGCCTTGAGTTAAAGAGCAATACCAAGTCGCCCGACTTGAACTCTCTTTTCAAGATCTTCTTGTCATGGACGAACTTCATCCTTTCTTTGTACACAGCTGCACTTTCATAAGCATGGAAACGGAATTCCTCCATTTCATTGAGTGTTGTTAACCTCAAATTTGCAGCTTCAGCCCAGTCCAAGTTCAACCTTTTTAACGCCCACATAGCCTTGTGCTCCAATTCCACGGGCATATGACAAGCTTTTCCAAAGACTAACCGATTAGGAGAAGTACCAATAGGAGTCTTGTACGCCGTGCAGTACGCCCACAATGCGTCATCTAGCTTCCTTGACCAGTCAGTCCTGTTTACATTAACAGTCTTTGCTAGAATTCTCTTGATCTCCCAGTTGGAAACCTCAACTTGACCACTTGATTGCGGATGATAAGGTGTGGCTACCTTGTGCTTGACGCCATATTTCTCAAGTAGAACCTTGAAAGCCTTGTTACAGAAATGAGACCCATCATCACTAAGAATGGCTCTAGGAGTGCCAAAACAAGTGAAGATGTTTTTCTTCAAGAATGTGGTCACACTCCTTGCCTCGTTGTTTGGTAAGGCGATCGCTTCAACCCATTCGAAGAATCTCTCTATCTCCATCACAAAGTGCATTGGCATTTCATGCCTCTTGGAGATTGAACCTTGTCTTTGACATTGGTCACAAGCCTTGACCATTTGATTGGCATCATGATAGATTGAAGGCCAATAGTAACCATATTCAAGAACCTTAGCCTCCGTTCGATTTCCTCCATGATGAACCCCAACCGGTGAGTCGTGGCATGCCTTCAGAATTGGCATAATCTCCTCTTCCGGAACACACCTTCTGATAATATTGTCGGCACAAACACGGAACAAGAATGGCTCCTCCCAATAGTATTACTGACAGTCTCTCAAAAACTTCTTCTTTTGATAGGATTCCAATCCGTCCGGGATAAGGTCACTAACTAAATAGTTAGCAATATCGGCATACCAAGGAGAAAAAGTGATAGATAGTGCCAATATGTATTCATCCGGGAATGCATCGTTGATTTCAAGATCTCCCTTTGGTCTCCCTACTTCTTCAACCTTGACAAATGATCCGCCACTTGATTTTGAGTTCCCTTGCGATCTTTGACTTCGATGTCAAACTCTTGAAACAACAAGACCCATCAAATCAACCGAGGCTTTGCATCCTTCTTTGCCATGAGATAGCGAAGAGCCCCATGATCTGTGTACACTATCACCTTGGATCCCAACAAATAAGCCCGGAACTTCTCAAAGGCATAGACAATGGCAAGAAGTTCTTGCTCAGTCACCGTGTAATTTATTTGTGCCCCATTGAGTGTTTTGCTTGCATAATAGACCGGGTGAAGAACCTTGTGGTGACGTTGGCCAAGCATTGCCCCAATCACTACACCACTAGCGTCACACATGAGCTCGAAAGGAAGAGACCAATCGGGTATGACAATAATAGGTGCCGTGGTGAGCCTTTGCTTCAACTCCTCGAAGGCTTTGTGGAATTTATCATCAAACACAATTTGGCATCCTTTTTAAGGAGTTTGCACATAGGATTTGCAATCTTGGAGAAGTCCTTGATGAAGCGCCTATAGAACCCGGCATGCCCTAAGAAACTTCGAACACCCTTAGCGGAAGTAGGTGGAGGAAGATTAGAAATAATCTCTATCTTTGCCCGGTCAACCTCTATGCCATGCTTTGAAATTTTATGCCCCAACACGATGCCTTCATCCACCATGAAGTGACATTTCTCCCAAATTGAGCACAAGGTTGGTCTCTTTACATCTCTTAAGCACTTGTCTAAGATTTTTAAGACAATGCTCAAAAGACTCACCTACCACCAAGAAGTCGTCCATGAAGACTTCTAGAAAATCCTCTACCATGTCAGAGAAAATGGACATCATGCATCTTTGAAAAGTAGCCGGAGCATTACATAAACCAACTGGTATCCGACTAAAAGCAAACGTTCCATAGGGGCAAGTGAATGTCGTCTTCTCTTGATCCTCCAATGCTATGTTGATTTGGTTGTAGCCAGAATATCCATCAAGGAAACAATAGAATGACCTTCCCGCTAGCCGATCAAGCATTTGATCAATAAAAGGCATAGGAAAATGGTCCTTGCATGTGGCATTGTTGAGTTTTCGATAATCCATACACACCCTCCAGCCGGTCACCGTTCTTGTTGGGATGAGCTCATTTTTCTCATTTTCAATTACGGTCATGCCTCCCTTTTTTGGCACACATTGCACCGGGCTCACCCAAGAACTATCGGCAATGGGGTAGACTACCCCGGCATCCAACCATTTGATAATTTCTTTCTTTACCACCTCTTGCATTGACGGGTTCAACCGTCGTTGATGTTCCACACTCGGTTTGGTCTCACTTTCCAATTGGATTTTATGCTCGCAAATTCCCGCGGGAATCCCACGAATGTCTGCAATTGTCCATCCAATGGCTTGCCTATGCTCCTTCAAGACTTTCAACAATCGTTCCACCTGCACATCATTCAACAAAGAAGAAACGATTACCGGTAAAGTATCATTTGAGCCAAGAAATTTATACCTCAAGTGCGGAGGAAGTGGTTTGAGCTTTAGTTGTGGTGGCTCAATAATAGATGGCTTTGCGGGAGGTGTGGCTCTATTCTCCAAGTCGAGAGAGAGCTTTGCCGGAGCATAAGTGTAAGAACCAAGCCCCTCCAGTGCATTTACCGATTTCATATATCCCTCCATATCCTCACCATCAAAGTTCACCAAAATAGCTGCCAATCCTTCGCCGAGGCATTGTTCTTCCATTTTCATTTCAACCGCATCTTTCACCTCATCAACAATATCAATCACTGAAATGCTTTCATACTCATGTGGTAGTTTCATACCCTTGCTTGCTTGGAATGTGACCTCTTCATCATTCACACGAAATTTGATTTCATTCCGTTCCGAATCCATGAGTGTTCTTCCCGTGGCTAGGAATGGTCTCCCCAAGATGATAGGGATCTCTTTGTCAACCGCACAATCAAGGATTACAAAATCGGCGGGTAAATGAAACTCTCCCACTTTTACAATCACGTCATCAACAATTCCTACCGGTATCTTGATAGAACGATCGGCCATTTGAAATCTCATACTTGTTGGCCTTGGCATTCCTAATCCTGCTTGTTTGTAAATGGCAAGTGGCATTAAGTTAATGCTAGCCCCATTATCACAAAGGGCCCTTGCAAAATCACGCGCCCCGATAGTGCATAGAATAGTAAAGGCTCCTGGGTCTTCTTTCTTTTGAACAGTGGTTGTGGAAATAATGGAACTAACCTGGTGAGTCGTGTTCACCACCTCATTCTTGGTGGTCCTCTTCTTGGTGATCAAATCTTTCAAATATTTGGCAAAACCTGGCATCTCTTGAAAAGCTTCCAAGAATGGGATGTTTACCGATAATTGCTTTAGAATGTCATAGCACTTCTCGAGTTTGCTATCATCAACCCTTCTTACAAGTCTTTGAGGAAAAGGAGGAGGAGGTCTAGGAATAGGCGGAAGAATTTTTGGTGTCTCTTTTGCCTTTTCCTTTACCACTTCCCGGTTCTCTTCTTGCACTTGCATATCTTCCGAAATTCTCTCAATTTTGACAACACTTGGCGCTTCAACCTCAACCCCTTTCTCGAACTCTTCTACCTCAACCACTTGTTCACCCTCTCCTTGTAGTACCTGCCCACTCCTAATAATAATTGCCATGACATGAGAAGTTGGGCCACTCCCACTACCCTTTGGGTTCGCAATTGTGTCACTAGGGAGTGTTCCCTTTTGCTTTGGATTTTGCTCCCTAGAGAGGTCTCTCATTTGCATCTCCAATTTTTGAATGGATGCGGTATGAGAGCCAACAAGCTCGGTCATGTTCCTCATAGAAGTGTCGGATTTTTGTTGATTTTGCAATACCCGTTCAAGCATACTTTCCAACTTAGACTCGCTTAAGGAACCTTGATTTGAATATTAACCTTTTGGGGGAACATAGGGATTTTGAACTCCGATTTGAGAAGTTGTTGTTGTTCCAATTTCCTTGGTTTGAGCCACCTTGGTCATTTCGCCATTGTTGGTGGCCTTGCCCTTGCGGGTTTGGCCTCCATTGATTTTGTGGTCCTTGACCTTGGTATTGTTGCCTTTGATACCCTCCTTGAGAGTTGTTGACATAATTTGCTTCCTCAAAATCCTCAATTGATACGGGTTGCACATCCTCAACCACATTTACCTTCTTCGTTTGGCTTTCGGTGAACATCTTTGTCAACACATTAACATTTGTAGCAAGCCCTGTGATCACTTGATCTCTCTCTTGATTTTCCTTGATCATGTTGCTCAAGGAAGGAGAGCCATATGTAATTCCACCTGTGGTGTCCTCGGAATTCCATGCTTGATTATACTTTGCCATTTTGTCAAGTATTTGTGTCACCCTTGCGAATGATTTGTCCATGAAAGATCCATTAGCTGCATTCTTGGCTATAGATTGGTTCATCGGATCCAAGCCCATGTAGAATTTCTCCAACAAAATAGAATCTGGGAAACCCTGTACCTCACCAAATATAATTTGAAACGATCCCATGCCTCATGTAGATGTTCTCTCGGTACTTGTTTGAAAAAGAAGATTTTATCCCGGAGCGCAGATTTCTTACTTTGCAGGAACCATTTAGAAAAGAAGGCTCGGACAAGTTCGGGCCAGGAATGAATGGAGTTTGGGGAAGATTTTGAAGCCATTTCCTTGCGTCCCCAACTAGAGAGTACTTGAAGCATCTCAACCTTAGGGCATCATCAGAGACATTGTTCTGCTTATGCATTGCACACACACCCAAGAAGTTTCTAAGATGTTGTGTTGGATCATTATCAGTGGAATTCCTAAAAAAAACCCCTTCGCTTTCAGCATAAGGATTAAACCTTGTTCCACCTTGAAAGTTGCAGCGCCAACGGCCGGAGGTACAATAGCATTTGTATCCTCAATGTACTCCTCGATATCCACAAAAGGATTTTCTTCCATTTCTGCCTCCACGTCTTCACCATATTCGGACATGTTTTCCTATCAACACCAAGCAAAACAAGCAAAGTGTGATAGAATAGAATAAGACGTACAGTAAAGCACACACTAATTAGTAATTTCAAAACCGTATTCCCCGGCAACGACGCTAAAATTTGATACGCTCAAATTACACTTTAATAAATAGTGTAAGGCGGTCGATGTCAAATATAATAACCCAACAAGGTTGGGGTCGAATCCCACATGGAATAGGTGTGAAAAAGTTACTTGACTAGTGTGTTACTCGACTAAAGTCATAATTCTATCCAATTAACAGTAACAAGAGTACGTATTAATGGTAACAAGAGTATGAATTGAGTTTGGTTTTAGGTGATGGCTAATTCAAATATTGAGAATGTAGATAATTTGATTAAAGAAACCAAGGTTATGTCCCCATTAATGAAGTGTAATGCTACAGGTGTTAATATGATATATTTCTAATGGAAGGTCCTTTTGATATGCAAATGATGTCTAAATGACTACCCAATATTTTCCAATAGTTAGGTAGTATTTCCTTTTTATGATTTTTCCAAATATAAAAGAGTTGCAATTAAGAACAATCAATTTATGCCAAATAAAACCCACTTATTCCTAAGCGATTTTATTAAACAAGGTTTAAAGCCTTGAGTCTTTGGTATTTACTTCTTCCAAATTCTACCCCAGTTCCCAAGCAAAGAAAGAATTTAATGGCACTTGTTAATGTTTGCAACCACCAACAATAGATGAAGAATGAGAAGTAAATAAATATCAACCAACTATTATATATATATTCAATGTTAAACACCCATTAACATAAAACCCATTTAGGGTCCACAACCTTAGTATTTAAAGTTAGCTACTCATACTAAAATACAAAAGCAAGAGAATATTAAATGCCATAAAGCTTACAAAGTGAAAGATTCTTGACCCAAAAGCTTCCAAAAGAGAGGAATATGAATGTCGTGTATTGTAGCTTTAAAGTCAGACAAGATAGAGCCCACAAAACCCCAATAAATCTTTTTATAGAGGGCCAAAAATCGGGACAAAAATCAGACAAAACTGCCCTTTCAGGTTGAATATGCGACCGCATTTCTGTCGCATAACAGACATGCAGTCCGCATTTTTGACATGGCCATCGCAGATTGTAACCCTAGTTTCACCTTCACCGCATTCATGGTTTGTGGTCCGCATTGTAGAAATGCGACCGCATCTTGCATCGCATTTTCTTCCTTCAGTAGACTTCATGTTTAGTTTGCGGTTACTTCTGCGGCTGGCAAACAGGTTATGCGATCACAGATGAGACCGCATTTTTGACGTTGAACTTTGCCCAGAAATCTGTTTTGATCTGCGATCTCGGTGTGATGCGGCTCGCATGTGGGTTTTGCGATAGCATATCCACATTTGCGATGCCTTTTTGCTCTTTTCTTGTCTTTTTGTTGCTTTTTGAACTCTTTTCCATGCTCTTAGGTCCTTACGCCTCATACACTGCAAAAATACTAAAATTACATAAGTACAAAGGGAAATTGCATTTAAAACAAGCTAAAATCTAAGCAATTAGTATCAAATGTGCCGAAATTCTCCGGCACATCACTCCAGGCATGACTGCCAAAACCGCAAGAGCTTGCATGATACAACAAACAGACGAGCAATGCAACCGACCGAACCCTCCAACGATAGGTATAACTCACAATATCACTAACAGTGCAGGTGATAGTGCCCTCGATGCCATTCTAAAGAGGATGGAAGAAATGGAGAATGAAAATAAAGCAATCCGAGACCAGATGAAAGAGCACCAAGAACGAGTTGACAAGATACAGGGCGCTCCTAAGCTGTTGCCAAAAAGGGATGCCGGCAGGTTCATAGAGCAACCGTACAACGATGACGCAGTCCCACATGCCATACCAAAGACCTTCAAAATGCCACCCTACCTCAAGATATATGACTGAACGACCGATCCTGAGAATCATGTGACTCATTACGTCACCGTCGTAAAATAAAATGACCTCGCCAAGGAACAAGTGTTATCTATTTTGCTAAAGAAGTTTGACGAAACCCTTACAAGAGGGGCATTAACATAGTATTCATAGCTACCAGCTCGCTCCATAGAAACTTTTGAGTAAATGGCCAATAAGTTCGTAATCGCCCATGCCGAAGCCAAAAAAGCCCAAGCAAGAGTAAACGACATATTCACTATTAAGCAGTCCTTGGGAGAGGGATTAAGGGACTTCCTCGCCTAGTTCAACAAAGTAAGGATGACTCTACCGAACGTATCTAAAGGGATGGCGGTCGCGGCTTTCCAGAATGGGTTAAGTAGAGATGGTTCAAGAGCAACCAGAAAACTGTTAAGCCGATTGATGAAGTATCCTCCAACCACTTTGGACAAAATCCATAATGCTTATTGTGCCGAGGTCCGAGCAAACGAGGACGACCTCAACGGACCAACTCACCGAATAACCTTGGTACAAGCCGAATCCAGAAAAGAACAAAGAGACAGCACCAGAAGAGATCACCCGATTCTGCGACCAACAGGGAACGACACCAACCATATGTCAGGACGGTCGTCGTGCCTCCCCTGGTTATAAAGAAGGTTCATGCCGGCCAAGGACGGGAACTCACCGCAACGAAAGAAGTATTCCCTTTATTATCTGCTCATAATTTTTACGTGTCACCTACAGAAATAGTCTACGCTCTTGAGAAACTCGGAACCGCCGAAGATGAGATCAGATTCGAACAGCAGAAAATTGGATGCCCTCTGTGAGTTCCACCAGGAACGTGGGCACAAAATAGAAGATAGCATTGCCCTCAGACAAGAAATTGTAAACATGTCACGGCAAGAACACCTCAAAGAGCTGTTAAGTGATAAGGGGAGAACCAACTTCGCCAGAGGACGTGAACATCAAGGTCCGCCAAAGCCGCCATCGCCAGCTCGTACTATCAACATGATCATCGACGGAGGCAACAACGCCTCTATCAACGGCATGAAGTTCACCACCACTCACAAGCTCAAGTGGTCTATCACCTGCGAATGGTACGACGGACTCGAAGAAAGTACCATCTTCGACGTGTCGGATGCCAATGGTTTGACTTTTCCTCATAATGATGCCCTCTTTATTACTTTATGCATTTTAGATACCGATGTCAAACGTATCATGGTGGACGATGAAAGTGGCGCACGCGTTATCCATCCCCGAGTCCTTACCCCAAATGAGACTAGAGGATAAGATAGTGACACGCTGCATCACGCTAACCGATTTTAATAATGTAGTTGAGTGGACATCCGTGGAAATTACACTCCCTGTCTTGGTCGGCAGCGTGACTGGAGACGACATTCCATATCATGGACCAGGCCATTGCATACAACACCATAGTGGAACGACCATGGATGCATCCCATGAGAGTCATCCCCTCCAGCCTATAGCAAGTAATTAAATTTCCAACACCATGGGGAATATTCAACATACGCGGGGAACAGTGCACATCCTAGGAATGCTACCGCATTGCCTTGGACAGCACAGCCGCCCAACAGAAAAAAGACAAAGAAAAAGAGGCATAGCAATCAACAGGTCGAAGCAAGAAGAGACTGGGGAAGTCATCATGGATCCCGTCACGGTCGAGTTTGTAGGTTTGACCATAGAAGACCTCGACCCCATTCAATTGGATCTCAACGACCATAGTAAGAAGGCCTATATCGGCTGCAAACTACGGAAACCAGGTAAATTCAGTCAATTCTTAATAGGTAATGCAGGCTTGTTTGCTTTCAGCCATGTAGATATGTCGGGCATCGCAAAGAAAATCGCCACACAAAAATTAAACATCGACCCATTCCACCCCCAGTAAGACAAGTCAAGCATAAATTCAACTATGCCATCAAAGATGCAGTCCGAGAGAAGGTGGAAAAGCTGTTAGAGAACGGCTCCATCAGGGAGTCGAAGTACCCCAAGTGGATCGCCAATGTAGTGATGTTCAAAAAGAAAAATGGGAAATGGCGGATGTGCGTCGATTTTCACAAACTTGAACAAAACATGTTCGAAGGATTTATTCCCATTTCCCTGTATCGACTAACTCATCGACGCAACAGCCGGGCACAAACTATTAAGCTTATTAGAAGCTTACTTAGGCTATAACCAAATTCTTATGGAGGAAGAATATCAGGAGAAGACCATGTTTATCACCCACCAAGGAACGTATTGCTATAGGGTCATGCGGTTGGGACTGAAGAACGCGGGGGCTATTTATCAAAGATTGGCAACAAAGATGTTCAAAGACCAGCTCGGTAAGATCATGCATGTATATTAGACGACATGTTGGTCAAGTCTGAAAGGGCAGAGGATCACATCGATCATTTGAAAGAAACTTTCGACATACTCAAATGGTATGGAATGAACCTGAACCCAGAGAAATGCGCGTTTGGCATAGCCTCGAGAAAGTTCTTGGGTTTTCTGGTGTTGCACTATGGATCGAGGTCAACCCAAAACAAATCAAAGCTATCGAGGGGATACCGGAACTCTTAACCACCAAAAAGAAAGTCCAAAGGTTGACTGGTCGAATCGTCGCCCTATCTAGTTTCATCTCGCGATCGTTGGATAGATGCACTAAAGTTTTGGTGTACTCAAGAAAGACAACAACCTCGAATGGACTCTTTGCGTATAGGGTCTGCGAGAACTGAAGGCATATCTATCATCACCGCCCCTGCTTACAAAACCCGAATCGGGGGAGCAGCTCCTCGTCTATCTAGCCGTCTCCGAGGTAGCGGTAAGTGCAGTCTTGATCCATGAAAATAAAGGTATGCAATCTCCCATCTATTACATTAGCAAAACACTGGTCAACGCCGAGACGAGGCACCCGCACCTCGAAAAATTAGTTCTAGCCTTGGTCATAGCTTCACGAAAGCTTAGACCCTATTTCCAATGCCACCCGATCTCGTTCGTCACAATGTTTCCCCTGAGGAGAATTTTGCATAAACCCGCATTATCGGGGAGGCTGGACAAATGGGCCATCGAGCTAAGCGATCATAATATCACATACCAGCCGTGAACGGCGATAAAGTCACAGGTGCTCACCGACTTTGTCGCTGACTTCAGTGCAAAAATAATGCCTGAAGTCGAAAGGGAAGCCGCCCAAGATTCCCTCCAAACACAAGAACTCTGGGTCCTATAAACTGATGGCGCATCCAATGCATCAGGGTCCGGACTGGGACTCGTACTCGAAGTCCCTACAGGCAAAGTAATTTTCCAGTCCATAAGGTACCCGAATATAACAATGGCCAGGTATGAGGCCGTAATTGCAGGGTTGAGGCTAGCTCTAAAGTATGGGAGAAACGATTGAAACTTTGCTGTGACTCCCAACTCATAGTCAACCAAGTCACAGGGACTTTCCAAATCAAGGAAAAAAAGTTGCCAAAATACCATACCAAAGTCTGTAAACTATTGCCTGAGTTCAATGAATGCCAGCTCGATCAGATCCCACGAGCGAGAATGCCGAAGCAGATGGCCTCGCCAAACTAGCGGCAGCTACCAAAAGCATCACAACTGAAGATAAAAGCGTAGTCCATCTCCTCAACTCATCAATAGACAAAATCGAGGTAAAAACCATAAACTTAACTAGGGACGGGCGCAATCGTATTATCGCATATTTGCAGGACAACACAATCCCAGGCAAAAAAAAAAGAAGCAAAGAAACTAAGAATGCAGGCGGCCAGATATAGTATCCTCCATAGCGACCTATACAAGAGGATTTACAACGGCCCTCTAGCGAAATATTTGGGCCCGAACCAAACCCAGCGTCCTCGAAGAACTCTATGAAGGCCATTGCGGTGCTTACTCCAGCAATCGAGCACTGGTCAGATACCTCATACGGGCAGAATACTATTGGCCCACCATGAAAAAGGATGCCGCTGACTTCATAAGACAATGCGAACAGTGCCCAAAGTATGCCCCAATGATTCACCAAGCAGGCAAACACCTCTACTCAGTCACCTCCCCATGGCTATTCATCAAATGCGAAATGGACATCGTGAGCCCCCTCCCTGCAGGGCGAGGTAATATACGATTCCTTTTGGTTTTAGTTGACTATTTCTCTAAATGGGTGAAAGCAAGAGCATTCGCCCAAATACGAGAATAGGAGGTAATCACCTTTATATGGAGGAACATTATTTGCCTCGGCATACCAAGGAAATCAACTGTGACAAAAGACCCCAGTTTATAGGAAAAAAACCCGACAAGTTCTTCGAGAAATGGCATATCAAGAGGATACTCTCAATTCCATATCACCCAGCGGGTAAGGGGCAAGCAGAATCCTCCAATAAGTCTATACTAAACATCATGAAGAAAAAGCTCAAAAACGCCAAGGAACTATGGCCAAAAATACTACCAGAAGTATTATGGGCCTACTGAATAACTCCGAAGATAAGTACAGGAGAGACCGCCTACTCTTTGGTCTATGGGACCGAGGAAGTAATACCGGTCGAGGTTGGAGAACCCAGCCTAAGGTATTCCCACAAAAGTGGCAAGAGTAACAATAAGAGTAGAAGGTAGGAACTCGACGAAATCAACGAATGAAGATATATGGCATACATAAGAATGATCGCCCCAAAAAAACAAGTAGAACACTATTACAACAAGAAAGCAAAGTCCGGCCGCTAAAAGTCGGGAACTACGTACTGAAAGCCAAAACTTAAGCGAGTAAAGATCCCCAGGAAGGCAAGCTCGGAACGAATTGGGATGGTCCGTACAAAATCACAGCCAAAGCAAACAAGGGTTCATTCCAACCAGAGACAATGGAAGGAAAGCTACTACCAAACAACTGGAACATCAACCACCTCAAATACTTCAAATTCTGAGAGAAAAATCGTCCCCCAAGTCGTACTCTTTTTTCCTCACTTGAGTTTTGTCCCATTTGGGTTTTCTCAAGGAGGTTTTTCATTGAGGCGGTGAAGAGAACACTTCGATTCGAAGTACGCGAGGGTAGGATCATTGTTACTATTTCATTGCTCGACTTCTCTATACTCTCCAAGTCAACCAATGAAGAGACTAGGTAGACTAGGACTGAGAATGGAAAGCCAGCCAACACCCAAAATCTATAATTTTCTCCAAGTATGTAACTAAAGCAACAATGTCAAAGCAATAAAAAACTTACGTTTATTAGGACACCTTCTTTGTATTAAGGTTATGTTCGAACTCGCTCGAACAATACCAAGGTTATGCTCGACCTCGCTCGAACAAACACCTGCCGGTCCTCGACTACGACTTAACGAAAGGTTATGTTTGACCTCGCTCGAACAAACACCTACCGGCCCTTGGCAGTGACTTAACGAAAGGTTATGTTCGACGAAACTCAAACAAATACCTACCAGACCTCGGCCACCACTTAACGAAATGTTATGTTCGACCCCACTCGAACAAACAATACCAGCCCTCGCCCGCGATTTAATGAAAGGTTATGTTCAACTAAGCTCGAATAAACACCTACCGTCCCTCGGCCACGAATTAACGAAAGGTTATGTTTGAGGAAACTCGAACAAACACCTACCGGCCCGCGACCACGACTTAATGAAAGGTTATATTCGGCGAAGCTTGAACAAATACCTACTGGCCCTCAGCCGCGATTTAACGCAAGGTTATGTTCGACCTTATTCGAATAAATACTTATTGGCCCTTTGCCACATCTCAACAAAGAAATGCACGCGACCTATGAATATTCAGCTCCAAGGCCAAGACCAGCTAAAAGATAACAACTATAAGAAGGACAAGAGCGAAACGAGCAAACAATGAAAGCAAGAAGTATATACAAGTACAGAAAACAAACCACAAGAATGGAAGAAGATGCAAGGAATAACTTTGATATTTCACACTTAAACTATTTACAAAGGTTCATGAAGACGTCGGCAAAATAAAACAAAATTCAAAAAGAAAACTGCTGGTCATCGCCATTACGACCTTCAGTGCCCTCACCAGCTCGATCTTCAACGGCATCGCCACCTTGTCCACCAATACCTTCACTATCTTGGTCCCTAGCGCCCTCGCCATCCTCGACCGGAGGGTATACGGAATCATACCAGACTTCGGCCTTGAGGAAATCTATAGCATCCTCATCGCCCTCATCTTCCTCACTAGGACGAGGAGTAGCCGGATCATAACCACACGCAATCCAAGCCTCACGAGCTTTGGCACGAGCACCCTCAAAGTCTGCAGCAAAAACGGAGCCTGTTACATGCAAACTCTTGAAGCATATTCAACAGGGCTTTAGCATGAATCCACTCCTCGTACAAACCACAAGGAATGTTGGGAAAGCCAGAAGTCACAGATGAAGAGGGCCGATCAATTAGTTTGGCCTTCTCGGCACTCTAGAGCAGCAACTCGATCATACAAATCACAGATCTCTTTCTCCAACTCCCCAATCCATTCATCAAGACGCTCTTCTTTGAGCCTTTCCATCGCAAATCATTTTTTTGCTCGGAACGGAGAGTTCGGATCACCACCTCAAGGGACTCCTCCTTCCTTAAACCTTTGATTGCGCAGACTCCACCTTCTCTAGCTCACCTTGCTTCTCAGCGACCTCGCCACTAAGCGCCTCCGCCCTAAACTGACATTCCTCAAGGTGGCCTTGCAGTAAGACTACCTAAGCTTGAAGATCACCGCACTGGGCTTCGACCCCCTTGCTAAGCTCGAGCTCTTACTCCTTGCTCGTCAACGTCCCCTCCAGGACGCTGCATTTCCCCAAAATCCGCACCAGCTCCTCATCTCTTACCTTCAAGTCCTCCCTCAGTTGGCACACATCGCTGCCTTCATGAAGCCGGCACCGAAGCTCCCTGTACTTCTCAAGGCATCTGAAGTACTTGTCCTTCAACTTTACATAGATGTCTTTACGTCTCTGCTCCCTCCAAGCAATTTCAATATCCAAGACGACCGTCTACAAAACGAATGAAGAAAGTTAGAACCTGCGAAAAAACAAAACCTAAGGAAAATAACGGACAACAAATATACTTACCCGAAGGGCGAGACCATCAATGTTATTTGACAGGGCGCTGTCATCTATAGTCTTGAGGGTCGCACCCTCAATCTCAAAACAATGAGGGACAAGGGAGAGGATAATCTTCTCGGTGTCCACAAGAAGATTACAATCCATTGGGATCGCAATAGTCCTTGAAACCCCTTCCAACCTCACAAGTTGAGTAAGCCCCTTGTCGATCATCCTCAACTCGTCTACATCCATGTCGGAGTCAGACCCAACATCTTCCTCAACAATAGCCTTCCCACTATCTCAACCGAAGAAGGCACGTCTGCCGCAACCCCGGAAGATGAGGCCTCCTCGCGCCTTGGAAGAACAGGGCCGTCATTGCTCACCACGCCTTCGACCGCATCCCCTACAGGACGTATATTCTTATCCTCCAAACAAGGGGCCTGGGGACTTGCCTTTGGACTCTCCCCGATATGCACTGTGGCTGCTTCTTGAAAAACAAGGCCACAATCTCCTACATCAATGGCTGCCAGCCTCTCTTCCCGACATCCACGACCCTCCTCTAACGGGGCATCAAACCACCGCCTTCAGGCGAGACGTCGTCCTCATCAATTAGCGAATAAAGTTGGGGAGCAGGAGTCACAGAAGGAGTAGAAACAAGCTCCCGGGTTATGGTAGCCAAGGTCAATATCGGAACATAAGATGTAGTAGCCGTAACAGGAGCCAAAGTCGAGGAGGCAGCAACCGCCTTACAGAGAGAAGGCACTGGTGCCCAGCTCCTCCGAGAACCCCTGCCTGAGAAAAATACAGTACTAAATAGGCAAAACGAATCCGCATATAATAGGAGACAAAGTGGCCACGATCAAAGAAAGGAAATTACCAGTTGAAGGGAGAACAGGCTCGAATTTCTCGAAAAAGCTTGGCCAATCACGAATCACTATGATTTAAGGGGGAGTCGCTCGACTCAATCAGAAATATGAAAGGCCAGAGAAGGAGGCTGATTGTTGGCTACAAAAAATGGGAAAAAAATCATCAATCAAAGTTCAGAATCAAAACTAAAAACAGAAGGAAACAGGGCACTCACGAGTGTAGTTCCAAGCTTCGGGGAAGCCGTTGACGTTGGCCACGACGTCCTTGGTCCTGACAAAGAAGAAGTTAAACCAAAACTGATGATTAGCTTTGTCGTCCATCTTCACCACCAAGCACTTGCCTCCTCAGTGGCAAAGGTTCAACATCGGCCCCTATAAAAGCCAGGGGCGAATAGGTGTATCAAGTCCCGTAGCGTCAGTTCGACCCCAGCTAGCTTGGTGAATTTGGTCAGCATCTTAATCACCTTGTAGACGTACGGAGCAAGCTAAGCCGGGCAAACACCGTAATGGCAACAAAATTCCTCCACTAGCGAGATGAGAGGGAGAGAATAGCCGATGAGGAAGGGATAGGCATAGAGGGCACATTACCTAGGGTGGTGTACCTGTACCACATCCCCCTCGGCCGGGATAAGCTCAACATGGTTGGGAAGGCCGAATTTGGCCTTGAGCTCCACCAATTCTGTAGGCGTCATCAGTGATTTAAAAATTCTAGGCGCATCATTAAGTACTTTGGTAAAATCAGACCTGGAATCGGAATTACGCGGAATTATCTCCTCCGCCGATGGGAATATTTCATTCTCAGCTATGGTAGAAGCACCTTCCCCATGAGAGGGAAATACCACTATTAAGGGAGCAACACAACCTCCCTCACCAGACTTAGAAGGTACATTAGACATGATTCAATATAAGAAAGAAAAGTATCAAACGAGGGAAAGTAAAGAACAATGTAAATCACTGGAACAAAGAAAAGAAGTTCAGAGGAGAAAAGAGCAAGAGAAAGGTATGTCATTTCGAAACAACAAAAAATTTTAACTTCAAAATCGTGTCCAAACACCTCTATTTATAAATGTCATGGCACCGAAACCAAAAATGGCTCATCGTTACTAGCATGGGAATCGAAGAGGCAGGTCTAATAAGAGGTCACATACGAAACAAAACGACGCATCGGAAATATGTATCATAATGACGCATGACATTATGATGTCATCCTAACTTGTGGACAGCATAACTCCAGCAAATCACTCGGGAAAATTGAAGCATTTAAAATGTGCGGCCCACGGAGAGCCACGCTGCCTGTTTGCCGCAACCATCACGACCTGCGTAGCTCGCTCGATTTGCTCGACCACAAACAACATGATCCATTCATCGAACCTGCCTGCGAAGCCGGCCTCAATAAGCAGAGGGACTAACTGTATGGGTCGAAATCTATCTTTAGAATATTCTAAGATATTACTTGGGGAAACGTTCGTAGGTTGTCATTTGTCGAAATGACCTAAGAAGCGGCAAAATCTGTGGTGGAAGAGTTAACAAGGGCTAAAGCCGAGGAGTCAACAAGGATCAAGGCCGAGGTCGAGTACTCTTGATAGAGTTATAACGACTAGTTTCAAGATAGGACATTAAAGAGAATATTCTAGTGGATATGCTCTGCACTTGTACTATTAGAGTTTTTTAGGAACATGTTCCCTATAAATAGAAATAGAGACAATGATAGGGGACATGTGATATTCATTTGTATAAATACATTTTGACTTTAGAGAGAGAATCGGATTTCACTGCAAGCATACAAACATTACCTTTTCACTAAGATTCTTGTCTACACTTGTCCAATAACTCAAATATTCAAAGGATTGTCCATCACTCATCATTGTCAGAAAGAACAGTCACTGGTTCCATCATTTTTTGGGCGACTCATCCATTCTATTTACTTAAATGTCATTTGTTGCTTTTCGTCAATATTTAATGCTACGTTATTGCCTTTGATTTCTTGAATATTGATTGTATGTTGCCGCTGTTATCAAAATATACCTACGTAGTATTTGTTGTACTTTTGAGAACTTCATCTTTGAAATATTATTGTTAGTTAAAATTAACCCTCATTTATATAATTTAATTAGTTGAACCAAAATCTATATTTTTTGGTCAAACAGGTTCCATTTTCAGTATTGATCTATCGTTTTATTTTAAATTATTGTACATAAATTATTGAGGACACTAATACCATCTCAAACAAGTTACGCCACTTATATGTAGGAAAAATCATGAATTTTTTTCCACCGATTCTGATGTCACATTACCTACCGTGTTATGTTATTGGTGCAATTAAAAAAATGCAATTTTGCTTGATTAGACAACCATTAACCATAGAGTCAAATATGCCCTGCACACGCGTTTCTAATATTTTATTTATTGTAGAAGATGGTAAAAAAAGCTGGCCAAGAGAAATGCATGTCATCCACTTCCACATCACCCAGATTTGCCACGTTGGAACGTGTAGGGCCGTCCAAGCTGGAGAATAATAAGAGAATATGCACACTGCACGTAAGGAATTATGCTTATGGTGTATGCGAATATCCGCTCTCGCAGCCACCCACGACCCTAATTTTTCTCGATTTCAATTATAGCCGTGAAGTCGGCTGATCCAATGACTAAAATACCCCTGCTTTTGGTTGAAATTACGGAGTACTCACCTCGTAGTTCTATTGACATGACAATGATATTTACAGAAGTGCCCTTTCCATAATTATGTGCACGTCCCTTTAGGATTGCAATTTAATAGGATCACCTCTATATTCTATAAAAGAAAGTCCATACGGCATTTATTGTACTTTTAAAATAATATATTCAAACTTTAAAATTTGTTAAAATTTTAAAGAGTTAATTCATATTATGGTGACAATTCACACATCTAGCAAAATCAACATCCTAAACTCTTGATCAACCAATTTCAGCTTTAATTACTGGTGTTACGTTTGCATATAATCTTCAGGTTTAACTTCTTAAAATTGAAACCGTTGTTTTGAGATTTCACCTAATACAAATAGAGTATTACTTATATCAACGACTATATTATGGTAGTGAGTATGAGTTTAATCAAATATTTGATTCACAGTATTTTCAAATATTTTAGATGGTAATCCATATTATTAATTTTTAAATAATTAACTCCACTTTTATGACTGATAATTGTAGTTAACATTGATAAATTTTGATAATGTAATTTTTTTCTAATGTCAGTATAATTAGGGCTGTTTAAGGGGAGGTATTACCCGGACAAGTACTGATCTGATCCGGATTGGGGGTCGGGGTGAGGGATTGGATAAAGGGTAAGGGTAATGGGAGATTACCGAAAAAAATATCCTTAGTACTGATCTAGTTGGTACCCTTAAGGTACCGGACCAGTACCCTTACGATTTTTTTTTTTTTTAATTTTTAAATCTAGTGTTTTTGTACCATTCGCTAACGGCCAAAAACGACTATTTTTTGCCTACCTAGTCCCTCAACACCCCATACCCTCTAATTATATTTTTAACCCCTAAGTTTGTTCAAATACACGTTGGCCCTACAACTATAAATACCCAATTTCATTCTTTCAATTTTCACACAAAACTCTCATATCTCTCTAATTCTCTGTCTCTCTCACTATCTATCTCTAATTGCAATTAACTTTCTAGCAATCATACTAATTTTCGCATTTATTTTTGTTATACTTGTGTTGCTATTTATTGTAATTTAATTATCTGTTATTAAAAATGACTCCTAAACTGATAAAAAAATGTGTAATAGATCTATTAAAGGTAATGCTAAGGAAATGGGTCCTCATTTTGAAATAAATTCTAACCTGTCCGGGTTTAGGCGTTACATACAAGAAACATATAATCATGCTTTTCAAGGTTTTTCTAGAACGACTGCTAGAAATAATGATTGCAATGATAAATGAAATGAAGACTTGCTTAAATGTTGGAAGAGAAGAAACTTTAGCCTTCCGTGAATAATTAAGGAAGACGACGATGCCTCCTTGAAGGCGTAAGGAAGAGCCTATTCACATGCAGTTGATTCTCGAGCTTTTCTTTGTTCCGTTTCTGCATTCCTGCATGACCTAAATTTCAGGTATGCCCTTTGCCCTGAAGGAACTCGCGTTCGGGGTCGCAGAAGAACAAGTGTTATCAATTTCAAGCGACGAACCAATAGAAATTATTAAAAATTCTGTAAATTATAAAAAATATGTAAATTTATTCTTATCGTGTTGAAATAAAAGTATTGATTCTTTTTTTCATCCATTAAAATTTATTTGTATTTAAATATAATTTTTTTAAATTTTTAGCCTCTAATTACCGGTACCGCACCCTTAAGTACCGTACCCTTATGACCGGTAGGGGTACTGGTAGGATACCAATAAAAGTACCATTATCTCATACTCTTAAATTCTCTTAATAAAAGTATCCTTAAGAAATTCTTCACTTATCCGTATCCTCCCCTTGCCCGTAACCCTTAAGAACCCAGTACCTTCTCCTTAGACAGTCCTAATATACCTAAAGTTATTCTCAATAAATAAATGAATAAACCTATTCCATTACTCGTATATATGAAAAAGTTCAAGTTGGCCGTTGCGTAATAATGAAGGTGGAATATATAGCTGGAACCATTAGTCAAAATTTTAAGTTCATTACTCAGTTCCCAATGCGAGCACTTAACAAATGCAAAACAATAGGTAGAATCGAAAGAAACCAATAACGTCGTACCAAAAATATGTTCGGTTTGTTAAATGACGCTGACGAATGCAAAAGCAAGTGTACCTAATATACTAGGGTCTAGCTAGGCACCAACCAGGGCGGATCAACGCTAGATTAATCGGTCCTCAGTAGCTTTTACTATATATATATATATATATATATATATATATATAATATAATTTATTAACTATTTATAAAAACAATTTGCTAGCCTAGTTGTTGTTATGTATAATTCAAAATAATTGTAGAAATCATAAATTTTAAATTTTAAATCCGTCTCATGTCATGATAATTTATTGGAAACAAAAGAAATTAAACTAAGTGTTTTCACTCATCTATTGAAGAAGCACATGGTCTACGAGCAATTAGGATCTGATCCCTAATAAACGATTCATTTTACTCTAAGGGGTGGCATTTTTTAAGTTAAAAATACTGTTTTCACCTCTTTGGTTTGCAGTCTGTACCCTGCGGATACAGTGTTTATTATATCTTGTGGTCACATTAGATATTTCCAACTCAAAAGCTTTTTAAAACAAAAATTATTTGTCTTTACCTCCTATTTTCTTTGCGATGATCTTTTAACTTTTAAGTATCTTATGACAGGGTTGGAGTCCTGGGTATGAATTTTTTTTTGGTAGAGCCGCAATCTCCCGAATGAGACCCTATTCGATACGAATTCGGATATAATCTGGCTCTAATATGAATATCAGATACCGGGTGGGAAACCAAAAAGTACCTAAATACTAATAGTTTATAATAGTGCCTCGTTCCATTTTAAGGAAAAATGACGGAATTTAGAGAATGAAGGTGTATACGGGTAAAATCGAGCTCATAGTGCATCCTAACCTCCGATAAAATAAGCCAAGCTCGAGATATGACAATAAGGGACTGAAACCGAGCCAAGATCCCACCGGACTAGAACCCAGAGGCATGACGTCTGCCTTCGAGAATATCGAGGCCATGATCCCGGAATCGGTCCTAACCTCGAACAACTTTGAAGAATATTGTCAGATGATCCAGCATGGCCAACAGAAGACCTAAATATCTATGACCGGCCGAATGTTACGGCGGGAATCTCGGTACGTATCGATAAGGAACCGACAATCAGCGAATCAGAAGATTTTTTACCTTTTATAGAGTTGTACCTAAAATAGGACTCCCCTACTATATAAAGGGGATCTAACAATTCATTTGAGACGCTGTAACACGCACTAAACAGTCTGTTTTTAAGCTCTTGCTCTTTTTGATTGGCACTGGTTGTGGTAAGCTCGGCTGAAACATCAAAACTGAAACTATCCAACTCGTGTGATTTGAATTTATTTTATCTTTATTTATTCAATAGCAACTTAATTTATTGCTTTGTACCAAATTAATTCGCGTATCCTTAAAATCACTAAATTTAATTATTATCCGATTTTAAAGGTAAACAAAAGGTCAAGTCACTTAATTTTTTATTTTAATTCGATGCGAATATTTTTATTTTTTCCTTATATAATTTGAAGATACATAACATTGATATAAGTCACAATTTTCATCCGAAAGAGGTATCTAAATAAGTATATTTTGTTTCAAACACAAAAAATATTAGGGATTAATAGTGTCATATAAATAAACCGTAGGAAGTAATATTATTCTATGCCGTTGAATATCTACATATTATGCTTAAATGGGAATTTAATAATCATAAATATCTAGTAAAATTGCCGACCATTGAGAGAAGCAAGTGAAAAAACATGTTAACTGTGAGGCCATTTTCTTAAAAGGCTACCCTTCAGTTTGTTTTCGTAACGTGTTAAACGTTATATACTGATTTTTATATTTTGTAAACGTTATATTCTGATTTGATTTTTTATTTTACTAGCAAAATTTACTAAATATGGAAAAAATGGAGGAAAAAGAAACGCTGTGAGAGCAGTTTGATATCAAAGAATAATGACGGTCGACGGATGAAGATATTCCAAGCCAATATATAATTAAATGTGGTAAGCAATCACGTTTCATTTATTATAAAAATAATTATTCGCACTCTGTTGTTGAACTCCTTATTTACATTATTCGGACTCCGTTGTTTGTAAAAGATTGCAACTTGCAAAGCATGTGTTTTACATGTAACTTTTTATTATTTAATCATAATTAAGGGATTTTAATTTTTTTATGTTAATACAAAGACTAGTAAATATTTTTCATGACCTCTCTCACCCAAATATTTGCCTTTTAATTTCTTTCTTATGTGATCTGAAATATTCTATAAATTTTCCAACGTAAAAGGAGTTTTCGTTTCACATTATTTTTTTAAAAATATTATCGAGAAAGGTATTAGATGACTCTAGGGTATCTGTCATGTAAAAATAGAATTAAAACGTCATATTTCAACCTTATTATCACGTTAACCGTATCATGCTTTAACATACTCTTAAAGAAAACTTGATTGATTCCTTTTTTAAATCTCTCCCAAATTAAAAAATTTAAAAACTTTATACGGAAAATTAGTTAAGTCAATTTTTGAGGAAAAAACCTTACAAACTAACAAAATACTGTAAAGAGGTGGTCAGTGGTCCCAATCATTTATAAAAGCTCCCTTGAAAATTCGGAAGAAAGGAGGTGCCAATTTATTATTAATTCCATTAGTGGGCAAAATTGTCAATTGACACCTAATAAGCACCGAAGTAAAATGCAGCTAAAACGTTAATCGGGGGTAATATTGTCATTTGTTAATTAAGCTTTTTATGTTATCGTCCGCTTTAAATGCAGCATCCTCGTTTCGTCTAACCCACTCTCAGCTTTGCTCCGCCATTTTTATTGCTTAGCAACTGATATTCGAAAATACATTATATAGTTCTATCATACACTCAGACCAGATAGATTTTTCTGTTTCTGAACACAGAAACATTCATCTAGTTCACATATACAAGGTTAGCTTTCTACTTGCTTCAATTATGCTTCGAATTTCTCGACCTTCTTCTCATTTCAAGTACAGTTTTTTTCTTCATATTTTTAGCAAATTATCTATCTTCTTGATCCTTTTATTTGAGTTCTTTGATATTATTAGAGTTCTCGGGTCGGATTTTTCATATGAAAATATTTTCCAAAATTTGTTTCTTTTACGATATCTTCTTTTGAGTTGATTTTGAGAAGAAAAGAGAAAGATTGTCTTTTTTAATTGATCTGGTTGGTGGATGTTGTTGTTCTATTAAACACTTTTTCCAAATTAAACAATACTATTCAGTAAACTTGCTTCTTTAAATTTGACACGTCTTAGTGAAAATCCTAGCTCCCAACTTTCACCTTTGGGCTTTGAGTAGCTGAATTATCAAATTCCAGGAGGGAGTAGGAGATGAAGAAAGAAATATAATTGGATAAGATTGTTATGGTGATATAGGAATTTTATGTTTGAATTAGCTTCTTATTTAATTCCAAGTAAATTCTAAATTTTCCATTAGCAGAGATTTAACAAAAGTAGAATACTTTCTTTCTTTAAATGAATTTTAAAGATTTATTTTGAGATCCTTGGGTTTTGTTTCCTATTTCTGTTAAAATTTAGACAACACTAGTAAGCATTAGTAGCTGAATACTTAAACCTGAGATAGTTGGATTCTGTTTTTTCAATTTATTTTAATCCCTGGATTAATTTTTGATTAATAGATAATTGAATCACTACTATCCCCACCTCGACCCACAGTCTTTTCATCAAATGTTTTATTAGCTATTTTACTTTACCTATCAAAAGAGGTACAATTTTGATGCAGTGAGTTTATCTCAAGAGGGCAAAATTTAATCTTAAATTTTGTCTTGATTGTCTTATTACAGGTTGTTTTCTTGATTTACAAAAGAGGAAAACTTTTATTCTCTTCCTCTTAATCAACTTCTTTGAGTAGCAGTTGATGGGGTCTCTTGCAGAGCCAGTCATGGAAGAAAAGTACAGCAAGCCCCCAGGAATTAGGTTTATGGAGAGGGCAAAGAAGTCAAGTCTCTCTTTCAAAACATATCAAGCCATAGTCCTAATTGTAACTTTTTTAGCATATGCAAGTTATCATGCTACTAGAAAAACTACTAGCATTGTTAAAAGTGCACTTGATCCCCAGAACCCTGGTGTGGATGGTTTAAAGTTTTCGTGGCAAAGGCATACAACTCAAGAAAGTTCAAGACTTTCTTGGATGCTTAAAGATGGTTGGTTGCCATTTAACGGACCCGATGGTACGGCTATGCTTGGTCAACTTGATGTGTCTTTCCTTTTTGTATATGCCATGGGAATGTATTTCTCAGGGCACGTTGGCGATAGGATGGATCTAAGAATATTTTTGACAATAGGAATGGTGGGAACTGGTTTATTCACTGCACTTTTTGGAGTTGGATATTGGGCTAATGTACACATCTTTTACTACTATCTAATAGTCCAAATGATGGCTGGATTGTTCCAATCCACTGGATGGCCTTCAGTCGTTGCAGTTGTTGGGAATTGGTTTGGGAAAAAGAAGAGAGGACTTATAATGGGTATTTGGAATGCTCACACCTCCATTGGAAACATTACGGGTTCTTTGGTTGCTTCAATCTTGTTGAAGTATGGATGGGGTTGGTCAATGGTTGTTCCTGGTAGCATTATTGCTATCATTGGCGTGCTGGTATTCCTTTTTTTGCCAGTTCATCCCGAGTCTGTCGGAGCAAGTAATGATGAAGATGAAGTGTTCTCTCCTAGAAAAGAAGGTGAGGAAGTAAGGGAGCCTTTTTTGAGATCAGATAGAGAAGAGGAATCAGCCGTGGGTTTTATAGAAGCATGGAAGATTCCAGGGGTTGCACCTTTTGCGCTTTGCCTTTTCTTTGCGAAGTTGGTAGCATACACATTTTTATATTGGCTGCCTTTCTACATTAGCCATACAGGTATGCTAACTGTTATGCGTTTATCACGACAGATTTTGCAGTCTTTTTATATCAGTATATTTTATCACCATATTAGCTGAAAGTTTCTCTGATTTCTTTGTATCCTTTGATATTGCTGCAGCTATAGATGGAAAGTATTTGTCCAATGAGGAGGCGGGAAACTTGTCGACGTTATTTGATGTTGGAGGGGTAGTAGGTGGAATCCTAGCAGGTTACATATCTGACCACTTAGACGCTAGAGCTATAACCGCTGCCAGCTTCATGTACTGTGCTATCCCGGTTCTCTACTTGTATCGGAGCTATGGACACGTCTCCATGACCATAAACATCATCCTCATGTTGATCACCGGAGTGTTTGTGAATGGGCCTTATGCATTGATAACAACTGCTGTTTCGGCTGACCTGGGAACACACAGCTCTTTGAAAGGTAATTCACGAGCGCTTGCAACTGTTACTGCCATTATTGATGGCACAGGCTCAATTGGAGCTGCCATTGGACCACTGCTAACAGGTTACATATCAGCTACGAGCTGGAGTGCTGTTTTTACAATGCTCATGGGAGCAGCTTTTATAGCTGGTCTGCTTCTAACCAGGCTTGTTGTAGCTGAAGTCGGTGCAAAGATTCATCAATTAGGGTCCCAAGGATCACCTAGATCAAGGTCCCCTGACCTTGAAGTGTGAAAACAAATAAAAAATGGTATTCTTTTATTGCTTTCTGTGAATGCATTTCCAAGCCTCAGTTCGGATGTTAGCCTCAATACGGAGATTTAGAGGTGAAGATGCTAAAATCTTAATCAAGATTTTAGGTTGCATCTTGTATAAAGTCAAGAAAATGAGAGGGTTTTATTATCCTTCTCTATAGTGTATGGGAGTGAGTTTAAAAGGGGGGAAAACTGCTGAACACTCCCTTTCTCAAGAAATACCATTTCATTTCCACATGTACATTCTTGTGTGCCAGAAAAGGATCAAATACCATTTCATTTCCACATGTACATTCTTGTGGGAGCCTGGATTATTGAGAGTTTTGTACATCATTTTATTTTTGGATCGAATAAAGCCAGTGCATACTCCCAAAAGTTTTAGACTGTGAATTTACGTATCTTTGACAAGTTGAAGATCAATTATTGAAAGTTGTATCCATCTAAATTTATGGGGTGAGACAACAACTCACTGAATTTCTTTTCGTTTGCATCTATTCCTGATTGAACAGCTACCGAAGTAGTAGTACTCCAAGGGGTCGTTTGGTACGAACACAAGTAATACAGAGATTAGTAATGCAGGGATTAGTAATGCAGGAATTGTAGTGCTGGGATTATTTTTTATCAAGTGTTTGGTTCATTGTATTAAAAATTAATTATGCAATGTATAATCTAAATTTGTGTTTGGTTTAAAACTATACAAAATATTCTTTACAATTATACCCTTAAATACAGATATGGTGCAGCTAATTGTTAATTGGCTACCTAAAGTACTTGCTTATGCTCTTCATCGAGCTGATGGGCAAGAATTGCTCTCTGTTCTTCAGTTCTACCATGAGCAGTCTGGTTCCAACAAACAAGAAATTTTTGCTGCTGCACTCCCTGCTCTTTTAGACGAACTTGTATGCTTCACAGATGAAGATGAGTCAAATGAGATAAGTAAAAGGTAATACAGCTTCAGAAAGCACAAAGAAGATTCAGATCTTGAGGGTGATTTAGTAATTTTAAGTCTTGTCCATGTATAGCTAATCCAGGGATTAGTAATCCCTTGCTTTCCTTGGTATTAGTTAATCCCTCATATGAGGTATAACTAATCCATGTATTAGGTAGGAGTAAATTGAATTGACCAACCAAACATGGTATTGGACGGATTAAATTTTTATACGGGGATTATTTTACTTAATACGGCCTATCAAACGACCCCTAATTCTCTTAATTGGTGGGAAAGCGTCGTCAAGTCGTACTCTGCGATGGAATTATTGAAGCTTTCACTCCCTTGATACGCAACTGTCATCCTGATCTAAAAGAAGAAAAAATTAAGAATCTTAGAAAAGTCCTTTTCTTAAATTAATCTTTCTGTGTTTGGAAATTTTTGACACCATTTTAAGTTTCTTTTTATTTTGCACTTTTACTGTCAACTTTAAAATTGAAATAATCACCCTCGTAATCTTTCTAGTTCTCATATCAAATTCACAATTACTCTCAATCCCTCACAGTACTTCAAAGGAGAGGAATAGATTTGGATATAATACTGATTCAAATGTTTCATCATAGTTTATACCCTAAAAGAGGCAGTCCGGTGCACTAAGCTCCCGCTATGCGCAGGTCCAGAGAAGGGTCGGACCACAAGAGTTTATTGTACGCTGCTTTACCCTGCATTTCTGTAAGAGGTTGTTTTCACGGCTCTAACCCGTGAACTCCTGGTCACATGGCAGCAACTTTACCAGTTACGCCAAGACTCCCCTTCATAGTCCATATCCTATTGTTGGGTATATCCTTTGGCCGCCATGTGAGTAAAGATGGCAGTGGGGCGGGGGTTAACGTTGAACTCGCACCGCAACCGCCCCGCATAACAAAAATTTCAGTTTTCAACCCGCCTCGCCTCGGCCCACATAAACCGCACAGCAAAAATTTTCTATTTTTTTCAATTTTAATGAGTAATTTTTTCCCTATTATTATATTATATCTAAAGCTTCCCGTTCTTATTTACATACATAAAATTATGAGAAAGAGAAAATAATAGTTTGATCAATGGGACAATTTCAGTTAAAAATTATCAAAAGATCACTACAATCCACTATGTGATCAATACTATCTAAGAATTTTTGGTGAATTGCTGAGTTATTTTTATACAAAAAATAAGATTTTGGTGTATTTTGCTTGGAGCATCTGAACAGAAATAAGATTTTGTATTCATGAAAGTCTATTAATCTTCTTTTCAGATTTTTAAGTCTTTCTTGTCAAATTAACATTTTCAGTATTAAAAAACAGTCAATTATAGATGACTGATAGCCAATGGAAGAATCATAATTTTGTGAGAAAAGCAGCAAATTAGCGATGATATTAGTCAAAAGTACCTCACCCGCAACTGCCATGCAACCGCATCAAGTTTTTAAAAATGTTTGCACCCGCACCCGCATAAGCCTAAACCCATTCGCCCTGCATAAGCTTAAACTCGCTCTGTCCCATTGTCATTCCTACATGCGACGCTTGTAGTGATCAACAGTTTTATTATATTTTGATTTTCTCTTGTATAACCACTTACAAGTCAATACTTAAATTTCAAAATAAAAAGTTAGCAGGAAAATGAGGGATGTAGCCCGCCAGAATGTGAGTATGTAGTTAATGCAGGATAAAGTATAGATTTAAAGGAAATAGTTCCCTCTGGTAGTAAAGTCGTAGGAAAATTGATTTGGATCCGATATCTAGAAGAGCACCACTCACTAGTGGTAAAAAACTTACTCTTATAAGGTCTAGGGATTTCATTTTTTTTTTTTTTTTGGGTGGGCGGTGGGAGGGGTTGGGGTTAAGAGTTGAGATTATGTAAGCATTCTTTAATTGGTAAACTTGCTAAATATTGGAAAAACCCTACATTGAGATTTTCTGTTCTATTCAAGACAAAGTACAGTTAATCTGAAAAAGTAGACCATGTCGAATTAGCAAAACATTACTACTACAATAAAGCAATTTACCTTTTGTTGCAGAACCAAATGCGCACGTAACAATCTTAATACAACCCTGCATTTAGTCTTGCGCTTAATTCTACTCTTTGTCGTGAAGTAAAAGCATCAATTGGTACTATGTGAAATATGATTTCATTTTAAATGTAAGTAATCTCGAAATTTTGCCGATATAGAGAGAATTTTTTATTTCGAACAGGTCAACTGATGGATGACAATTGCATTATCCATAAGCAAAAGTTAGCGTAAGAAGTGTGGGTAAGACCAATATTAGGCCATTTTAAATGTTAAAGCATATGGGCATATTTCTGCATTTTGGTGAAACATTATATTCATATTTTACATTTGCTTTTTAAAGATAGCGGTCCACACTTAAATTTGAACCCAAAATTAGAAAACTAGGATTATGTTGCTGGTAACAAGAAAGCTCATAAACTGAAACCAAAAAATATGATCAGATAAATACCTAGTTGATGGTGCACTTCATTGGTTGGAGCATTAGAATGTACTACTCTCCTGTGTAAACAATATTTAATAGCGATTAAGTATTTGTTTGTAACGATCTGACCGGTCGTTTTGAGTTTTAGCGCGTCGTTCGGCGGTTTAAGGACTTTGGTAGCTTAACTTCATGTATTATGACTTGTACGCGTAGTCGGAATTGAATTTCGGGAAGTTTGGAGTGGTTTCGGAAGGAAAATTCTCATTTTGGAAGCTTTAAGTTGGAAGAGTTGACTAAGGTTTGACTTTTGAGTAAATGACCTCGGAATCGGAATTTGAAGGTTCCAATAGGTTTGTATGATGATTTCGGACTTGGGTGTTTGTTCGGGTCGAGTATCGGGTGGCCCGGGAGCGTTTCGGCCTATTGTGGAAGGTTGGCATTTTGAAAGCTTAAGAATTTCGTAAGTTTGATTTGAAGTGAATTTTGGTGTTATCGATGACCACTCGGAGTTCCGAGCCTTAGGATAGGTTCGTATTGTGATTTATGACTTGTGCACAAAATTTGGCGTCATTCTAGGATGTTTAAGCGTAATTCGGATGTGTTCGGCTAAGTTTGAAGGTTGGAAAGTTGAAAGAAAGGTTTCGATCGTCAATTCGTAATTTTGATATTGTTTGACGTGGTTTGAGGCTTCGACCAGGTCCGTTTCGTGTTTTGGAATGTGTTGGTATGTTTGGATAGGGTCCGAGGGCCTCGGGGGTGATTCTGATTGGAAACCGAGATGAGTTTGGACTTGGGGAGCTGCTGAAGTGCACCAGGTCTGGTGCGATCACACCTGCGAAGGGTTTGGTCGCAAGAGCCAGACTGCAGGGGCGTGTTTGGCATCGCAGGCTTAACGACCCGACCGATCATTTTGCTTTCTAGAACCCCCTTCTCCTAAATAAGACGCCCTGTATGTGCTTTTACTGTTTGATGACTTGCCGGGATGTTAGTTCGGGATTTGGAAGGGTTCGGGTTGAAATCAAAATACTTGGTTCCTTATGGTTGGCAAAAAGGGCTAAGTTTGACTTTGGCCAATGTTTTGACTAAACGACTTCGGAATTGGGATTTGACGGTTCCAGTAGGTGCATATGGTGATTTCGAACTTTGGTGTATGTTCAGATCGGGTTTTGGATGATCCGGGAGTGTTTTGGCGCTTGATATTGATAGTTGGCGTTTTGAAGGTTTTAAAGTTCTTTAAACTTGGTTTG
The DNA here is from genome assembly GCA_002018475.1 of Nicotiana obtusifolia. NCBI lineage: Eukaryota > Viridiplantae > Streptophyta > Magnoliopsida > Solanales > Solanaceae > Nicotiana > Nicotiana obtusifolia. Next base: position 46,826 of record MCJB01013349.1, on the reverse strand, counting down.
AAGTAGGATTCGGTGCTATCAGGGCCCAACTGGGATTCCGAGACTGGAAATAGTTTCGTATGGTGATTTGAGACTTGCATGCAAAATTTGGTGTCATTCCGAGTAGTTTAAGTATGTTTCAGCGCGTTCGGAGTAAGTTGGAAGAACTTGAAGTTCATAAGTTGATCCAATTTGGTTTGAGGTGTGATTCTTAGTTTTGATGTTGTTATATGCGTTCGAGAGTTTGAGCTAGTTTATTTTATGATTTCAAACTTGTTGATATATTTGGGCGGGGCCACAGGGGCCTCGGGTGTTAATCGGACGAGGCGCGAAACTCATTTGGACTTGGAAGGACAGCTGAAGCACCAGGTTTCTGGTGTGATCGCACCTGTGTAGGGCTAGCCGCAGGTGCGAGCTCGCAAAAGCGAGCCATGGACCGCAGAAGTGGCGCAACATAGGCTACCCAAAGATCGCATAAGCGGCGAAAGGACCGCACCTGCGGAAGCGTAGGTGTGAAGAAGACAATCGCAGAGGCGGGATATGTTCGTAGGTGCGGCGCACTCACCGCAGAAGTGAGCCGCTGGTCGCAGAAGCGAGGGGGTCAGCTGAGGCGAAGACCCCATCTACGAGTCACTGTCTGCAGATGCGACTATGGAACCGCAGAAGCGAAACCAGCCAGCCTTAGGCACTTCCGCAGAAGCGGACCTTGGTTCGCAAAAGCGACGCCGTTTCACACTTGGGCGATTTTGGAGCTTCAAAGAGGGGGAATTTCCACCTAGCTAATTGAGGTAAGTAATTTCTATGCAATGTGAGTTTAATACATAGATTATAGGTATATTTTAACATGAAAAATTTGTGAAATTATGGGTTTAGGTGAATAACCCTAGGTTTTGATAGAAATAAGATTTAACTACGAAAATGGGGATGGAATTGAGTGAAAACTATATATTTGAGTTCGTGAGGTTATGGGTAACAAATTTCTTCGAAAAGTTTCGGAATCGAGGCACGTGGGCCTGGGGATAAATTTTAGAGTTGCTTCAATTGGGGTTGGGTAATCACTTCAATAGTTAGAATATGAACTTTTCAACATATATTGATTGATTCATACAACATTTAACTAGCTTCGGATTGTTTGGCACCGAGTTGAGGCTTTAGAGTGAATTTGAGGCCGGAAAGTAAGCTTTGAGACGAGGTAAATCTCTTGTCTAACCTCGTAAGAGGGAATTTTCCTCATAGATGATATAAATTAATGTTGTTTCTAATTGTGGGGGCTACGTACGCACGAGGTGATGAGAGATCGTGCATAGCTACTAATTATGCTTATGTACGGGTGGTTTTAGGGCCCAAATCATGAACTTCCTAAAATGTTTGCACCTTACTTGTTAAGTAAAGTGCCTAAATTGTATTAGAACTTGTCGATTAAATCGTGAAAGACCGTTAATGGAATTTGTGATACATTGTGTGTTGGCCTTAAATAACGGTTAAGTCAAATGCTTATAAAGTATCCTCTCTTCTTGTGGAGCGGGCCGAATGTTTCGGCAGTAGATAAATGCATCTATGGTTCGTGCCGTTCGACCCTCGGCAGTGTACACATTATTCTGGATCGGGCCGTACGACCTCGGCATAACTCATGCTTAATAATACTTGGTGCTTAATTATACCTTATATTATGTTGTGGCTTGTAAGGCTACGATTTGTAAGGAAAGTGATTTATTTGGAATTATTAAAATTGTGAAAAAATTATTTGTTCTTGTTTGTTAATGAGTTATTATTATTACTTACATTACCCATGTTTATTTAGAAATTCCTGTATTGATGTTGTTAGCCCATATTAAGTGTTGAAGTCGACATCTTGTCACTACTTCTTCGAGGTTAGACTTGATACTTACTGGGTACATATTATTTATGTACTCACGCTACACTTCTACACTGACCGTGCAGGATCTGAGGCAGGTGCATCTGGCGGTCCTACCGGTGCTATCCCAGATATCCTAAGGCCTAGTGGTAAGCTATTTCCCGAGCCGATCTGCAACCCCTAGAGTCTCTCTTTAGTATTTATATTTTGTCTACTTTATTTCGTACAGTAGTTAGAGTTTTGTATATTCTACTAGTTGCTCATACACTTGTGACACCAGATCTTGGTACGCACACTAGTAGACTATGTGATTTTGGAGTATTTTTTTTCACTACGTTGCCACTCAGTTGTCTACGCTTCATTTATTAAATTTTTCACTCCTTAATTTCTTATTAAAGGGAAATCTAATTACTCGAGAACTTATTAAAAGAGGAATAATTTGTTTAAGTCACTATTTGGCTTGCCTAGCGGTAACGTTAGGCACCATCACGGTCTATGGGAGAAAATGGATCGTGACAACATGGTATCAAAGCACTAGGTTCACGCAGGTCTCACAAGTTATGAGCAGCCCTAAGAGGGTCTTGCGGATCTGTACAGAGATGTTCGTACTTATCTTCGAGAGGCTATAGGGTGTTAAGAAACTATTCTTTCTTCATCTCCTATCGTGCAGTTGATGTGATACTAAGTATCTCTCTCTTATTCTCTCATAGATGGTGAGAACGCGAGCTGCTGATGCTCCAGATCAGGGAGGAGCTCCTCCTCCTGATGCTAGAGGTCAGGGCAGAGACCGAGGGAGGGCTCCAGCTCGTGGTAGGGGACGAGGACGTCCCGGAGTTGCTCTAGCTATGCCACCAGTGGATCTAGTGGAAGATCGTATTATTAAGGAGCAGGGCAAGGTGCCAGCAGAGCCAGCCCGGGTGGATTTCATGTCCGCACCGGGATTCCAGGAGGTCATGGGTATGCTACGGTTCATGGATTCTATGACTCAGGCTGGTTTTTTTCCAGCAGACCCTGCCACATCTCAGGCATGAATGGGAGCACAGACCCCTACCGCTCAGGCCCTAGGGCACGTATCTACTGTGTATCAGACCCCGGGCGCACTACTCGTGGGCAGAGCTCAGCCAGTTGCAGCAGCTATCCTTGAGCCCATACCAGCTGCGGACGGCGATTCGCATAGGCTATTGGACAGATGGACCAGGCTACAGCCTCCTATCTTTGGATGTGAGAGACACGAGGACCCCCAAGGCTTTATTGATCGATGCAGGGACAGACTGCACAACATGAGGATATTGGAGTCTTATGGGGTGGAATTTACTACTTTCCAGCTGGAGGGCAGGGCCCGTCGATGGTGGCAATCCTATCTTCTTGGTAGACTAGCAGGTTCTCCTCCTATGACTTGGGATCCGTTTACACGCCTCTTCTTGGACAGATATATCTTAGGCTCTCAGAGGGAAGAGTTGTGATTTCAGTTCGAGCAGCTCCAGAAGGGCCAAATGTCAGTGACCGACTATGAGGCGAGATTCTCTGAGTTGTCTCCCCATGCACTTATGATACTTTCGACCGATGCAGAGAGAGTGTGGAGGTTTGTTGCAGGGTTGCACTCTACTAGCCAAGCCACTATGGCCCGAGAGCTTGAGATGGGGACTTCTTACGAGCTAGTTGTGGAAATAGCTCGGAGGATCAAGGGTGCACGTCAGCGTGGTCGGGAGCAGGCCACGAGGGATAAGTGGTTCCAGTATTCTGGGGAGTTCAGTGGTGCCCTGGCTGGGGGCAGGGGTCAGTCTAGCAGGCCCACATATCCAGCACCGCCGCCTCCTTGGGGTGCTCCAGTGCGACCTTACTTCAGTGCCATGCCAGAGAGTTCTTATCGCCCACCAGCTATCTAGGGTTCCTCCAGTGGGTATTCAGGCCATCAGCGTCAAGACTTTAGGTCAGCAGTCCACCATACCGAGAGTTTGTTTCGAGTGCAGGGATCTCAGTCATGTGCGGAGGTTCTACCCCAGGCTTGGGGCAAGGCAGTACAGTAGGGTCAGCAACCTATTATTCCAGGACCAGCTGCCCTACTAGCCGTACGACCGCCTAGAGGCGGAGGGCAGGTGGATAGGGGTCGTCCTAGAGGTGGAGGCCAGTCGAGTGGAGGCCAGCTAGGAGGTGCTCCGGCCAGATTCTATGCCTTTCCAGCCGACCAGATGCAGTGGCCTTAGATGCTATGATTACAAGTACCATTTTTGTCTGCGGTAGGGATGCTTCGGTCTATTTGATCCAGAGTCTACATATTCATATGTTTCATCTCTGTTTGCTCATTGCTTGGGTGTTCCTCTTGAGTCCTTGGGTACTCTTGTTATGTGTCCACACCAGTGGGCGATTCTGTTGTTGTGGATCGGATCTATCGGTCCTGCATTGTTACATTCTATGGTTATGAGACTAGAGCAAATCTTCTATTGCTTGATATGACCGACTTTGAGGACATCCTAGGCATGGATTGGCTATCTCCATATCACGCCATCCTTGATTGCCATGCCAAGACTATTACCTTGGCGATGCCAGAGTTGCCTAGATTGGAGTGGAATGGTTCGTCTGTCAGTACACCTAGTCGGGTTATTTCTTTTCTAAAGGCTCGACACATGGTCGAGAAGGGTTGCTTGACTTATCTAGCCTATGTTCAGGACACTACTGCAGAGACTCTGACGATTGATTCAGTGCCCGAATAGTCCGGGAGTTAACCGATGTGTTTCCTTCTGATCTTCCAGGCATGCCACCAGATCGTTATATCGACTTCTGCATTGATTTAGCTCCAGGTACCCAGCCTATCTCTATTCTACCGTACCGCATAGCTCTGAATGAGTTGAAGGAGTTGAAGGAACAGCTTGAGGAGTTGCTAGAAAAGGGGTTTGTCAGGCCGAATGTATCACCTTGAGGTGTGCCAGTGTTATTTGTGAAGAAGAAAGATGGGACTATGCGGATGTGCATTGATCACCGCCAGTTGAACAAAGTTACCATTAAGAACAAGTACCCGTTGCCACGTATTAATGATTTGTTTGACCAGTTGCAGGGTGCCAGGGTGTTCTCTAAGATCGACTTAAGATCGGGGTACCATCAATTGAAGATTCAGGATTCGGACGTTCCGAAAACTACTTTCCGGACTAGATATGGCCATTATGAGTTTCTGGTGCTGTCTTTCGGCTTGACTAACACCCGAAGGCGTTTATGGATTTGATGAACAGGGTGTTCAGGCCATATATTGATTCATTTATTATTGTCTTCATTGATGACATCTTGATCTACTCACGTAGCATGGAGGAGCACGAGCAGCATTTGAGAGTGGTACTTCGAACCTTGCGAGAAGAAAAGCTATATGCTAAGTTCTCCAAGTGTGAGTTTTGGCTAGATTCGGTAGCATTCTTGGGGAATGTTGTATCAGGCGAGGGAATTAAGGTAGATCCCAAGAAGGTCGAGGTAGTTCAGAGTTGGCCTCGTCCTACTACGGCGACCGAGATCAGGAACTTCTTAGGGTTGGCAGGTTATTATCGCCGGTTTGTGGAGGGATTCTCATATATTGCAGCACATTTGATTAGATTGACTCAGAAGAGCGCTCCGTTCCGTTGGTCTAATGATTGTGAGGCGAGCTTTCAGAAGCTCAAGACAGCTTTGACTACGGCACCAGTTCTAGTGTTGCCTTCCGGTTCAGGGATGTATACTGTGTATTGCAACGCTTCACACGTTGGTTTGGGTTATGTATTGATGTAGGCGGGCGAGTTATTGCATATGCTTCACGTCAGTTGAAGCCCCACGAGAAGAATTACTCTGTCCACGATTTGGAGTTGGCCATGATTGTTCATGCTCTTAAGATCTGGAAGCATTACCTTTATGGGCGTCTTGTGAGTTTTACACCGATCATCGCAACTTGCAGAATTTGTTCAAGTAGAGGGATCTCAATTTGAGGCAGCGCAGGTGGCTTGAGTTACTGAAGGGTTGTGATATTACCATCCTTTATCATCCGGGCAAGGCGAATGTAGTTGCAGATGCCTTGAGCAGAAAGGCGGAGAGTATGGGTAGCTTGGCATTCATTTTAGCGGAAGAGAGGCCACTAGCTATGGACATTCAATCATTGGCTAACAGACTTGTGAGGTTGGATATTTCAGAGCCCAGTCGAGTTCTTGCATGCGTCGTTGCTCAGTTTTCACTATTCGCGCATATCAAGGCTCGCCAGTTTGATGATCTGCACTTGTTGGTCCTCAAAGAGACGGTACTACAGGACGGTGCCAAGGAGGTTACTATCGGCGAGGATGGTGTTCTGCGACTCCAGGGTCGTCTATGTGTTCCTAATGTTGATGGGTTGAGGGAGAGGATTCTAGAGGAGGCACACAGTTCTCGGTATTCTATCCATCCAGGTGCTACGAAGATGTATCGCAACCTGAGGCAGCATTATAGATGGCGACAGATGAAGAAGGACATAGTTAAGTACGTTGCGAGGTGTCTAAATTGCCAGCAGGTTAGGTATGAGCATTAGAGGCCAGGTGGCCTACTCCAGCAGATGACTATACCTGAGTGGAAATGGGAGCGCATTACTATGGACTTTGTAGTTGGGTTGCCGTGGACCTTGCGGATGGGTCATTGTCGACTGGTTGACCAAGTCGACACATTTCATTCTGGTTGTGACCACATACTCCTCACAGAGGTTGGCCCAGATTTATATTCACGAGATTATTTGATTGCATGGTGTACATGTTTCCATTATATCAGATAGAGGCCCCTGGTTTACTTCACATTTCTGGAGAGCAGTACAGAGTGAGTTGGGGACCCGTGTAGAGCTCAGTACAACCTTTCATCCGCAGACCGACGGGCAGTCGAAGCGGACAGTTCAGATCTTAGAGGACATGCTCAGGGCATGTGTGATCGATTTCGGAGGGCAGTGGGATCGATTCTTGCCTTTGGCCGAGTTTTCTTACGACAATAGTTATCGATCCAGCATCGGGATGGCCCCATTCGAGGCTTTATATGGTCGGCGATGTGGTTCTCCCATCGGATGGTTTGAGCCGGGCGAGGCTAAGTTATATGGTACTGATTTGGTAAAGGATGCCTTGGAAAAGGTAAAGTTGATTCAGGAGCGACTTCGCACAACACTGTGCAGACAGAAGAGTTACGCGGATCAGAAGGCGCATGATTTATCTTTTATGGTGGGCGAGAAAGTTCTCTTGAAGGTCTCGCCGATGAAGGGGATCATGAGGTTCGAAAATAAGGGCAAGTTGAGCCCAAGGTTTATAGGTCCATTTGTGGTGTTGAGACGAGTTGGAGAGGTTGCTTACGAGCTTGCTTTACCTCCCAATCTATCGGGAGTTCATCCGGTTTTCCACGTGTCTATGCTCCGGAGGTGTCATGCTGACAGGTCACATGTGTTAGATTTCAGCACGGTTCAGTTAGATGAGAGCCTGGGTTATGAGGAGGAGCCGGTTGCCATTGTTGATAGGCAGGTTCGCAATTGAGGTCCAAGAAGATTTTTGGGTAAAGGCTCAGTGGAAGGGCCAACCAGTCGAGGAGGCGACTTGGGAGAACGAGGAGGACATGCGGAACTGATATCCACACTTGTTCAGCACTCCAAGTATGATTCTAGACCCATTCGAGGATGAACGATTGTTTAAGAGGTGGAGAATATAATGACCCGACCGGTCGTTTTGCTTTTTAGAACCCCGTTCCCCTAAATAATACTCCCCGTATGTGCTTTTACTGTTTGATGAATTGCGGGGATGGTTAGTTTGGGATTTAGAAGGGTTCGGGTTGAAATTGGAACACTTGGTTCCTTAAGGTTGGCAAAAAGGGCTAAGTTTGACTTTAGTCAACGTTTTGAGTAAACAAACTAGGAATCGGGATTTGACGGTTCCAATAGGTGCATATGGTGATTTCGGACTTCGGTGTATGTTCGGATCGGGTTTTGGATGACCCGGGAGTGTTTTGGCGCTTAATATTGATAGTTGGCGTTTTGAAGGTTTTAAAGTTCTTTAAACTTGGTTTGAAGTAGGATTCAGTGCTATCAGGGCCCAACTGGGATTCCGAGACCGGATATAGTTTTGTATGGTGATTTGAGACTTGCACGCAAAATTTGGTGTCATTCCGAGTAGTTTAAGTATGTTTCGGCACGTTCGGAGTAAGTTGGAAGAACTTCAAGTTCATAAGTTGATTCAATTTGGTTTGGGGTGTGATTCTTAGTTTTGATGTTGTTATATGCGTTCCGAGGGTTTGAACGAGTTTGTTTTATGATTTCAAACTTGTTGGTATATTTGGGCAGGGCCCCGGGGGCCTCGGGTGTTAATTGAACGAGGCGCGGAACTCATTTGGACTTGGAAGGACAACTGAAGCACCAGGTTTCTGGTGTGATCGCACCTGCGGTTGGCTAGCCGCAGGTGCGAGCTCGCAGAAGCGAGCCATAGACCGCAGAAGCAGCACAACACAGGCTACCCGGTGATCGCAGACTACGAAGAAGACAATCACAGAAGCGGGATAGGGTCGCAGGTGCGGCGCACTCACCGTAGAAGCGGTCTCGCAGAAGCGAGCCGCTAGTCGCATAAGCGAGGGGGTCAGCTGAGGGGAAGATCGCATCTGGGAGTCATTGTCCGCAGATGCGGCTATGGAGCCGCAGAAGCTAGGGGTGGGCATTGGTCGGTTCGGTTCGGTTTTGTAGAATTTCGATTCGGTTTATTTGGTTTTCGGTTTGTGATTTTAATAACCAAAATCGAACCATAATAACTTCGGTTCGGTTCGGTTTATTCGTATTCGGTTCCGTTTAATCGGTTCGATTTTTCGGTTTCAAGCCATGGCAGACTGGACGTAATTATAACTTGCATTTTCTAATTTAATTTTTCTTTATCCTTCTTATGAGAATTGGGGAAGGGAGATAAAGACAATGAACGTTTGAGAGAGGAAAGGCCCTACTGACTTGTGAGGTAATATTAGAAATGGTTTGAGTTGTTGTAATGGCGCAGGCTTATTTATATATATTGCATAATGGGCAGAGATTAAATTCTCTTCGACTCTTCAACCTATTTCTGTGTTGATTGTTCTCGAATTTTTGCATGAAATAAATTTTCAAACGCACTCTAAAACTTTTGTTAGTTTTTGCGAAAGTAGTAAACTTAAGATTTTTACTTGAAACGGGTTGCTCTGTTGTTTCAACAGCATTACATTGTATTTTCTTGTTGACTTCACTTAACTTGCACAAGTCACAATTAGTTATACCGATTTAGTGCTATGTTCAAAATGTGATATAATAAACAAAGAGTAAAAACGAGAAATCGAGATGTTAAAAAGATTGACTTTATTAAAATATTTTAAATTAAAGATCTGAAATATCATTTACAAGGATTCTGATAGATTGAATCGGTAGCGTACACAAGAATTTTGTAATCGGTGTCAATATTTAAAGAAGTACAATATCAACAATGTCATTTTTTATATTTTTGTACTCAATATTCTTATTTTTATTATTATTTGTACATACATATTTACAAAATTTTTTGACGAAACGGTGTCATGCGATATTGCTCGAGCTAAGGTGTCTACGCCTCTGAATTGAACACATATTAAGGCCTCAAATTCAAATTATGTAATTTTTCTAAAGCAATTCACACACAAATTTATGTATGCTCATTAGCCTATTGAAATGCTCATATAGCATGAGTGATGTAAATTAACTATATGCAATACTCTCTATTTTGTTACGTGATATATGTTCTTATTTAACAACACAAAACTTTATTTTGTACCGCAAAATTAAGTGCTTGCTTATTAGTATTTGCCATAGCCTAGACCAACTTGAAAACATATATAATGCCAGTTCTTATTTCTAATAGTACCATATATTTTCTTAATGTTGAATACGTAATGTTTCAGCTTTAAATATTAGTCGTTTTTTCAAATTGAATTTATTTTAACATATCTAACGTTTAAAAAATCAACCAGTCATTTATTACCTTTACAAATATCCCCTGATTGTTTCAACCAGTGCCGTGTTAGTTAAATAAAATGTTTAAGGAGAGATAAAAAGTTGTTTGGATATATATTTCTGTATTTTGCACTATTAGATATCTCTCTAAGAATTGTGCAAATTTTTAAAAAGGAAGCCTAATCTTAACTGGAAAAGTATTGGCTAGAAAACCTATATGATAAGTATAATTATATGTAGTTCGGCTACTTTACTACTTACTATTTATTTTGTGTGTTCATTCTTAATTAATGCTTAGCTACTTGCTTTCAGAGGCGGCAGATGGTGATAATGTTCCTTTCCTCGTTTGGAAATAAATATAAATATTCCCAAAAAGCAAAAGCTTTTCTACCAAATTTGGAAATTGAACAATTATGATATAATGTCATCAAATGTCCCTATTTTGCTCTGACATCTTTTAACTTTACCTTTATGGTAATCAAACTAGAATTAAATTTGAATTTGAGAAATGGAGACCCCTATTATTGTCATTGCTATTGATCTTGTCCTGTGCTTAATTTATGATCAAGGAAGTCTAATTAGCTTTAAGTAAGTCTAACTAAAGCTAATGAATTCATTATATATGAAAATTAGAAAGTTTCTAGATACTATATATATTCACTACAAAGAATTACCAAAGCTTTATGTTCTAGTGATAGCTTATGTTTTTTGAATTGTATATGTCTGTTTTTTCTCCTTCTACTTACTAGATAACTGGCTCCAGTAGTAATACTTAGTGCATCAATAATTCGGTTTTTCGATTTAACCGAAAATCGACTGAAAAATCGAAAAATCGAAACCGAATAAGGAATTTTCGATTCGGTCGATTTTTTCAGTTCGGTTGATATTATGCGCACCCTTAGCAGAGGGAAACCAGCCAGCCTTAGGCATTTCGCAGAAGCGGACCTTGTTCCGCAGAAGCGACGTTGCAGATGTGGCCCAGCTATCGCAGGTGCGGAATCGCTGGAGGCAGAGAGGTCCTTTTAAAACGAGACTGTTTTGAGTTCATTATTTCATACTTGGGTGATTTTGGAGCTTCAAAGAGGGGGATTTCCACCTAGCAAATTGAGGTAAGTAATTTCTATGCAATATGAGTTTAATAGATAGATTATGGGTAGATTTAACATGAAAAATTTGTGAAAATTATGGGTTTAGGTGAATAACCCTAGGTTTAGATAGAAATGAGATTTAACCACGAAAATGGTTATGGAATTGAGTGAAAGCTATATATTTGAGTTCGTGAAGTAATGGGTAACGAATTTCTTCGAAAATTTCCGGAACGCAGGCACGTGAGCCCGCAGATGAATTTTAAGGATCCTTCAATTGGGGTTGGGTAATCACTTTAATAGTTAGAATATGAACTTTTGAACATATATTGATTGATTCAAACTACACTTGACTAGCTTCGAATTGTTCGGCACCGAGTTGAGGCTTTAGAATGAATTTGAGGTCGGAAAGTGAGCTTCAAGATGAGGTAAGTCTCTTGTCTAACCTTGTAAGAGGGAATTTTCCCCATAGGTGATTTAAATTAATATTGTTTCTAATTGTGGGGGCTACGTACGCACGAGGTGACGAGAGTCCGTGCATAGCTACTAATTATGCTTATGTCCGGATAGTTTTAGGGCCCAAATCATGAACTTCCTGAAATGTTTGCACCTTATTTGCTAATTAAAGTGCCTAAATTATATTAGAACTTGTCGATTAAATCGTGAAAGACCGTTAATAAAATTTGTGTTACATTGTGTGTTAGCCTTAAATAACGGTTAAGTCAAATGCTTATAAGGTATCCTCTCTTCTTGTGGAGCGGGCCGAATGCCTTGGCAGTAGATAGATGCATCTATGGTTCGTGCCGCTTGACCCTCGGTAGTGTATACATTATTCTGGATCAGATCGTACGACCTCGGCATAAATCGTGCTTAATAATATTTAGTGCCTAATTATACCTTATATTATGTTGTAGCTTGTACGGTTACGATTTGCAAGGAAAGTAATTTATTTGGAATTATTAAAATTGCGAAAGAATTTTTTGTTCCTCTTTATTAATGAGTTATTATTATTACTTACATTACCCATATTTATTTAGAAATTCCTGTATTCATGTTGTTAGCCCATAGTAAGCATTGAAGTCGACCCATCGTCACTACTTTTTCGAGGTTAGACTTGATACTTACTGGGTACATATTATTTATGTACTCACGCTATACTTCTGCACTGACCGTGCAGGATCTGAGGCAGGTGCATCTTGCGGTCCTACCGGCGCGCGTCCCAGATATCTCGAGGCCTAGTGGTGAGCTACTTCCCGAGCCGATTTGTAGCCCCTAGAGTCTCTCTTTAGTATTTATTATTCTGTCTACTTTATTTTGGACTGTAGTTAGAGTTTTGTATATTCTATTAGTTGTTCGTGCACTTGTGACACAAGATCTGGGCACGCACACGAGTAGACTTTGTGATTTTAGAGTATTTATTTCACTATGTTGCCACTCAGTTGTCTACGCTTTATTTATTAAATTTTTCACTCCTTATTTTCTTATAAAATGGAAATCTAATTACTCAAAAACTTATTAAAATAGGAAAAATCTGTCTAATTCACTATTTAGCTTGTCTAGCGGTAACGTTGGGCGTCATCACGGCCTATAGGAGAAAATGGGTCGCGACCTCAGGTGCGGTGTTGTGCTGGGCGGAGGGGATGCGCAAGTGTGAGGTTTTGCCGCAGGAAGAGATGCGTCAGTGCGAAAGGCGCGAGGTCATCGTTTCCAACGAAGAAGAGCCTAGGTCACATGTGCTGGTCAGCAGAAGCGAAGGCAGGGGCCTTTAGGGAAAACCGCAGAAGCGGAGATTTGGCCGCACCAGTAAGGCCACGAAGCGGTTGAGTGAACCGCAGGTGCAAAATGCCTGGGCAGTGTATTAATTCGAAGGGTTCCAAGACTTCTTCATTTTTGGACTTTGGAAGCTCGGTTGGAGGTGATTTTTGAGAGGGATTTCACAAGATTTCTTAAGGTAAGCCACTTTTGGTCATTCTTATCTATTAATATAGAATACCCATTGAACTTTTCGTCTACAATATATGTTTTTAAGGTAAAATTTGGAGAATTTTGAGCTAAGGATTGGGAGTGTAAGATTTGGGGATTTGAGTGGCGATTTGATGTCGAAATTGGGTGATTTTGGTATGGTTAGACTCGTTGTTGAATGGGTGTTCAGATATATATAAATTTTGTTGGATTCCGAGGCGTGGGCCCGGGGTTGGCTTTGTTGACTTTTCGGACGGAGTTGGAAATTGTTATAAATGGATTAATTATGAGTATTGGAGTATATTTTTATTAGTTTTCATGTTGTTTGATCAGTTTTGGATTGATGGACATCGATTTGAGGTGTTAGAGAGGCATTTGAGCCGGTTGTGAAACTTTAGAGCGAGGTAAGTCTCCTGTCTAACCTTGTGAGGGGGAAACTACCCTCTAGGTAGTATAATTTTTACGTGCTACTAGTTGTGGGTGCTACGTATGCACGAGGTGATGAGAGTCCGTACGTAGCTAAAGCATATTTATGTCCGGGTAGACTTAGGACGTTATCATGTAATATGTGAATTACTTAAACTCACTCTGCTGGCTTAATTAATTGAAGTTATAATTGAAATTTATTTATTAGTTCGAGCCTTATCACCTTGAGTTGTTGGCAAGTTATTTGAGAAACGATAAAGGTTATATTCACTTTGTGCTCATGTACTGTATTATAATTACGTGTCTCGTAATTCGTTAATTTTCTTCCTTTTTTATGGAAAGGGCCGAACGCCTCGGCAGTATAATAGATGCATCAATGGTTCGTGCCGCTCGACCCTCGACAGTGTACATATTATTCTAGATCGGGCCGAACGACCTCGGCATAATGGTGCATTGTATCGCTGGCAGTCCGAATATTTACGAGATTATCCTTCTACTGATGCCTGGCCTTTTATATTGTATTCTTTATCCGTTTGATTCTGGCACTTGATATATTTGAGCTGTTGAGGTAGAATACAAGACTGAGAAATTCATGCCCTTTAAAGAAATTCTTGGAAGATTATGCAACTTACAGATTTACCACATTATTGTTGTGCGCTTCATATCTGCTTATGATTTATTATATTGCTTTATTGGACCTCTAGTAAGTGTCGATGTCTCGTCATTACTTCTCCAGGGTTAGGCTAGATACTGGGTACGCGTTGATTTACGTACTCATGTTACACTTCTGCACTAAATGTACAAAATCTGACAGGTTCAATTGGTTGTTACCTTGGCGCATAGGTGCAACTGCTGAGGAGACTTTATGGTGAGCTGCATTCCAGGCTACATATCGTAGCTCACAGAGTCTCCATCGTACTATTTACTTTATGCTGTCTTAGTTACATTCCGGACATATGTAGTATTATCGTTGCACTCCTTAGTAAATGTTCATGTACTTGTGATACCGGATTTTGGGATGTTCTAGATGTTGGATGTGATTCTGCTTAGCATTTACACACTTTTATTTTCTATTCTACTTAAAGAGTAAGTTTCCATGGTTTTTATATGTTGATTTCTTTTAATTTCAAAAAAATAATGAAAATGCATAATTAAATTTTTAGTTCATCGTTGACTTGCCTGACAGCAACGTTGAACGTCATCGTCATCTATAGATTTTAAATCGTGACATTGATAATGGGGTTCACTCTATTAAAAGTCGTAGCCAATTGTTCACAAGCAATAATTTATTGCTCGCGAAAATACGACGTGGAAATCGAATTAGAAAACAATCTATAGCATTCCACTTACTGCAGCAATATAGTACAATAATTGTATTTTGTTAATAAAGCAAGGACCACGCTGATCTTTACTTGTGGAATTAGAATTTGGAAAAATGTTCACGGTTTCAAAATAAGGGGACCGCTGTTTTTTCAATTCTTTTTTTTTTATTGTTTTTTTATTTAAAACCAATTCAACTTTGTGTTCTTTATCTAAAAGTCACTTTTCTTTCTTTTGTTACACAAAAAATATTTTACTTTGTTCTAGTTATCAGAATAGTCATCTTAACTAGATTTTATAATACTTTTACATGAAAAACCTATTATACCCTTGGCATTATAAATCCTCTCATTCATATAATACCTTCTATATTATATACTATATAATATAATTTTACCTAAGTAATTTACTTATAATTAAAATAACTTTATATTATATTATTTATTATATTTATAATATATCCATACATTTAAATTTCCCATGACACTCCATTTGTTTAATCATATTCAAACATGAGCATATTTTAAAATATAAAAATAACAACAAATATTTATTTTAATATTTATTTAAAATAATAAAAATAAATTTTTTTATTGAATGAGTTTTCTATATTCATTACAACTTTAAAAATAATTCAAAAATATTTGTGATTAATATTAAAATTTTAAAGCTTTATCTGTTAATATTATTTATTTGAAAAATATTAATTCGGTGTGTTGTTGTTCTAAATGTGAGTTTTTATTTATTACATTAACGAATATGGCTTGGTTGATAAATCTGTGAGCTTTGATTTTATAATTTTCATTAAAAACATTTAAATATGTATGATTAGGAATGTTAACTTGGGATTTGTTCACTGTAATATTACTAAAAAATTTAATAATACTACCTATATATCTTGAAAATTAACGTTAAGAAAAATTAAATGTACAAATATATTATGAAAATAATAAATAAAATAATATAAAATTCTTTTAATTATAAGTAAATATCTAAGTTAAAATCTATTATATAGTATATAAAATAGAAGGTATTACATAAATAGGAGGATTTATTACATCAAGATCATAATAAACTTTTCAGGTGAAAGATTTATAAAATATGGTCAAAGTGACTATGTAATAACTGGAGCATAGTAAAATAATTTTTGTGTAACAAAAGAAAGAAAAATGACTTTTGAGTAATGAACACAAAGATGAATGACTTTTACATAACAAAAAAAATGACTTTTGAGTTATGAATATAAAGCTGAATGATCACCCATGAAATTTACTCCCTTTTTGTAGGTTTGAATCAAGGCCCCTCTCAAGGTTAGCCTAAATATGTCACAATCTCATGTAGTACTTTTTTTTTTAGTATTCGGGTATTCGTTGTCCTCATTGCACAAATTTGAATTTGCACCGTGTAAAATTTAATAAAGCGGGAAGCGTTTCCTATCACGGTTTTTTTCATTTCCAGAACTTGAATCCTATTTAAGGGTGGACGTATTATATCTATCTCACAGTAATATTTGGTGGTCAGTCTTATATAATAGACTCTAGCTAGTGACAAGCATATAGATGGCCTTTCATAGTAGCTTAAACGGCGTACATGTTTACAGTTATTACCAAGCTTCAAGTTGTTATTAATGAAAACCAATCAATTCCTGTGCAAAAATTGTCTCTTCAAAGCAGAAACAGCCAGTTTCGCTCCTAATCTTGTTACGTATCAATCATAATCATATTTTCACAAGATAAGATCTGTACCTTAGCAAGATGACGTTATTTTTTTTCATTTAATTTTATTTTTCTGTCAAGGGCCCCAAAAAATTCCCTGGAGATAATGAAAACAAAAATCTCTGTATCAAAAATTATAGGAACTAAACTGGCAACAAATAGAACGGCTCCAACTGAAACAGAAGAAGTATTAAACATTTATATTGCCGACCTAACTACTTTGAGATTAAAGTATGCAATTTGTCATTGCTGTTTATGTCAAGATCGAGTGATGTTGGACAAAAAAGGGATGAAGTTTTGACTGAACTAACAGTAAGATTAGTGCATTCAGACAAAGGACGATTATGATTTTGAGACTAGTTTTTCTTAGGATCTATCCTGAGAAATACCAGCTAAAAGACTGTCTTTCCAACAGCCAGCCAGAAGACATTAACTGGTGCAGAATCTCCAGTACGCACGAATACAAACTATTGGCACTGCTATTGATTATGTTCTCAGAGGAGCCTTGGCGTAACTGGTAAAGTTATTGTCATGTTATTAGGAGGTCGGAGGTTCGAACTGTGAAAGTAGCTTCTTGCAAATATGCAGGGTAAGGATGTGTACAATAGACCCTTGTGGTCTGGCGCGGAGCTACAGTAGTGAGTGCTGGTTTGGATGAACCCACTGACTTTTTCCCGAACCCTGCATTTATAATGAAAAATTTAGTGTTCCTATAAAAATATGATATGCCGAACTCATTAACAAAATGGCTCTGGGTTCAGCGGTCAAGGTTCTAGGTTCGGAGCCAAAGGATGCAGGTTTGATTCTCCCTCGAAGCGACTTCACTTTTTTTTTACAACTTTTCCTTTTTTTTAAAAAAAAACCACAAACTTAATTAAGACAAAGCGACTTAACTTTTTTTTTTTTACAATTTTTCCTTTTTAAAGAAGAAAAACCACAAACTTAATTAAGACATACAAGGCTTCAAAGTCCAAAACGAAGAAGCCCATTAGAACTTAGTACCTTGTTTTATTTGTAAGAAATTAAAACATAAATCAAATTGAACAAAAAAAAAATTGCTCCTCTAAATAAAAAAAGACATCACGCTAGGGTTCTGCCAAAAATCCAAAGAAACTGTCCGTCCAACTCTGGTCCGTTCTTCTTCAAAGGCCTCTGTATATATTGTTTCTCCTTTTTTTATCCTTCTTTTCTGTTCTTTTTGTCATTGTTTCCCTCTTATATTTCATACATGTGTTAAAAATTTATACAAAAATTTGATTTTTAATCTTTGATTTTAGGGTTGTCCCATATTTTGACCTTTATTCTCTTTGTCAATTTTGTACTTTTGTGCTTCCTAAAATTTTAAAAGTCGAGTTCCCGACAAGGTGTGTGGTCCTACTTTCTTGTTTTTAGTTTCTCACTTTCTTAGTGAGACCAATATCCTTAATAAAATTAGTGATTTTAGAAGTTTTCAGATTAAATTGTTGTGTTTGATTGATTGTTGACCTCTTATGTTATTTTTTCAAAAAAAAGTAATTGGTCGAGTGCAATTGAAATAAAGTAATTGGTACTTTTTAGATATATCCTAAATGTCCATATTCATTCTTTAGTATGCTTGTTATTGTATATTAGTTTTAGGTCACTGTTCTATCTTAAATTTAGAATCCATACACTTTAAATTTTAACTCTGCCTCTGCTAGTTGTGATCTGACCCTTCTCCGAACTCTACACATAACGAGAGTTTAGTGCACTGGTTACCGTTTTATTGACTATGTTCTTACCACATATCTAGTGAGGTCATAGACCATACAAACCATCTCACAACACCATGTATCGTATTAAGTAGCTGCTTGGAAATACAGAGTAATTAACATGACATGGACATACTTTTTTTGCAATGAGGTAAAAGGTAATATTCGAGCATGCACTCCACATTATTATCTGTACTTAGCGTGTTTGATCTATTGAACAAAGTAAAATACATAAGTTATCCCTGAATTATAAACTAAATTTCTGTTACATATTTTTTATGGACAAAAATTATCTTACACAGTCAACATTTCTAAAATGTGCCTAATACACACTATTTTTTTTTTTGACCAATTTGTCAAATTATGTGTGATCTCATGCACCAATTAAGTCTTGACACGTGTCATCACTCAAGAAAAAAATAAAATACTTAATTTCCACCCTAATTAATATTTTCTCTTAAAAAAATAAAAATAATTAAAGGACCCCCTCCTCAACCCGTCTCTCTATCTTTTCCTACCCTACTCTTAGTCAATTTCTCCACTAAAATTTTTTCCTCCATTAAAATCCACCGGAATAATCCCCCAAATCATAGGTGCTCCGTTTTCCTCCATTTTCCTCTCATTTCACACCCAACAACTGCCCAACTCCTCTCTTACCACTACTAGCCGCCAAACAACTCGACGTCGGTCGGAGTTGCAGGCTGGCTATCCAAAATCGCTCCCTTGCCAATTTCATATAATCGGATCAGGAGGAAACTGGCCGAAGAATGGTCAGATCTTTGCCGGTTCTGCCGAATTTGACAGTAAACGGAGCTTCTCCATCGATTTTTATTTTTATGTCTCTTCTTCTCATCTTTTTGTTTCATCTGAAAATCGAAAAATTAAGAACTCCGGCGACCCATAGTTTTGACGTCATTTGTTCGTTTCACGGTTGACCATCGGAGTTCCAGCAATTGCCAACTTGCTTATGTTTTCGATTGAGATTTTCACATAATACCTTGCTTATATCTCCAACTTGTACAAATCCTTTCTTTAACAATCTGCCAACTGTTAATTTGTGAAAATATTAATGCAATTATAGATATTAATCATCATTAGTGTGGTATAAACAGGAGAAGGTAAAGAATATATAGAGTAAACGACATTTTGACTCTAAAAGGAAATGACTCTAAAATTTTAAAAAAATAAAGAAGACTGGATATGTGACATTTTGATAATGGTTCAGACCCAAAAAATTTAACTTCACACGCCTCTTTTATGTGTAAATTACACGCGCCTTAGCTGTTGAAAGTAGTGCGTCTTAGACACACTTTTAAAAGATTGAGTGTGTAAGATAATTTTCGTCCGCAAAAAATATATAACAGGGATTTAATCCATAATTCATGAGATAACTTACTTTTGTCATTGAACAATTTATAACTTCTCTCCTCCCATCACTTGTTCCCAATCTTACATTTTCACCTCATAAATGTGTCTGCTGGATAGGAAGGAAGCCGCAGCAGAAGATCTTGTCCGTGTGCAGAGCCGGACTTACGCATTAGAGAGAGGGTCATCTGCACCGTAAAATTAGGCAAAACTTTTATATATATATATATCTTTAAAAATAGTGATAATTTACTAGTGATAATTTATATACAAAGTATGTTTTTGTTGAATTCAAAAAGTACATTCATGATTTTTAAATCCTAGGTCTGCCCTGTATGTGTGCCCATCAAGAGTTAAAGATATATAGCTACTAGTTATATACGTTAACTTTTCATATAATTACTTAAACGAACTTCTAATCAATCCAACTTCAATAAAAAGGATGCTCGTGAGTTTATAACATGTTAGTGTGTGGGAGTAGAATTTGCAAGACTGCATACAGGTCAATCCAATTTGTAAGTGGTTGATCTATTCTCAATGTATACAGGTCAGACTACACCCACTAAAGTCGCAGTGAACTTAGTTTATATATCTAAAGATATAAAAAGACCTATTTTAAATGCAGGGCACAACAGAAATGATACCAGTACTGCCCCACACTTTACGACATTCAAATTTCAAATCTCACTTCTTTACCAGCCCTGCCCCACACTTTCCTCTCAAGTAATACAATACTGAACTAAAGGTGCAATAGTTGCAGGTAATATTGTCCCCTTTTCTGCTAATTTGTTCATGCGTTCAAATGGGCTTCACCACATTTTAAAAAGAGTGATAAATCTGGGGACAACTAGGCCAACAAAAAACAAACTTAATGAGGTCTAAGTTGTGTTCAATCCATCCCTAAGCTTCGGAATTTATTCGTCAGGTTTAGAATGCATTGAAAGAATAAGGATATGTCTACAAACTCTAATATTTTGATATTCCAAATTCAGTTACTGTGAATTCTTTAAAATTGCTTACTTCTACATCTCCATTACAAATCACATACTAATTGTCTAGAATTTCTATGCTTTTATGCTGCTCATGCAAAGGTTCCATGAACCAGGAAACAAACAGTAAGAGGAACAGTAAGGAACATTTTCCCTTCAATTTATATTCTCTTTATACATATTCTTTCTCTCAAGCAGGATAAATTGAAGGGAAAATGTTCAAATTTACCCTACAGAATTACTCAATTTTGCCATATGTTACACCTCATATTCTTGCCATTAGTAAATTGGCTCATACTTGCCCTTGCCACTGAAACAAACTCCAGCGCGAAATGGGTGAATGATGGCGTCCACACCACACCTCTATAGCAGATACGATACGGTCGTATGCAATAATAGCATCCAACAAGAGTCGGGATCGATTTCCACAAGGAGTTATGAGGGGTGTTAGGAGCATATATTTGAAGCAAGCAAATGGGTTATCTAAAATTGCACTTCCACAACAAGGTTTTGTTTTCTATTTCTGCTGTTACTCTAATGAATGCACGCTAAAGAAAATAGATTATAGATTAATGTTTTTGAGGTTTTTCCTATTGGATTAAAGGCCTAGGGCTGTGACCATAATCTAGGTGTTTGCCTAATGGGATAAAGATGTTTATACTCGTGGGGTGTATTATAGCTCTCAACTCGACGTTACCCACTCAATACCTCTCGGTCAGAGAGTGATTTTGCCCAATTTGACTTTCTCAAATCCAAATGGGTATCAACCAAAACAGTTGATAATAGCTCAAGTCCGGTTCTTACTATCTCTAGTTTGAACCCTTTAATAAGGTTAATTAATCTCTCAATTAACCAAATTCCTTGTTAGCTAAGTTATCTTATACTAGATCTCTCTTTCTCAAGTAGAGATTAAGTCAAATATGCATGAATCAATATTTGCAACCATTAATTCTAAAATTGAAGCATGAACTAAGCTAAATAATCAATACCTATTTAGAAACAAGCATAAAATTAATCACCCATAAGGTTTACACACTAGGGTTGGATCACAACCTAGTAAAAATCTAGTTACTCATAATGGGATTTGGAGAAAATAAAGATGAAGAGCTAATTAAACTTATAATGGAAGATTAAAATGATGAAATCTAATGTTAAAAATACTCAAATAAGCTAAAACTTCCAAAAATAGCAAAGAAAAATGGCTACAACAACTGTGTATGTTCAAAACTTCATATAATTTTGTGAAACTCGTCTATTTATACAGGATCAAAAATCGCGGACAAAAATGCCCCCCGGAAGGTTCTGCGGCCGCACAATTCCATGTGCGGTCTGCAGATTTATTTAGTTGGTAGGAAGCCAGTGCCTATGCCTACTGCCCCACTTTCTGCAATGCGAGTCTCCCAGATATTGGCTAGCCTCAACAACTGGATGCAAACAGCTACTAAAAAGCTGTCTGACTTATCCAGTACTGTTGCTGCGCAGTCTTCTGTTCAGGCACCTCAGTTTTTCCCGACAGTTGAAGAGATATTGAAGAAGTTCCTAGAGAACCAGAACACTATTATGGCTACTTTGGTATAGCACGGGTCAGTGATCGAAGAGCTGGAAAAATAAGTAAAGAAGATGAGAGAGTCCCAGGACAGCAAGAAGTCAGTGGACAAGCTCCGGAGACAGGTGACCAGGCTTGCTACAGTCGGAGATCTCCCCTTTGACATGCTGCTTGACCCAGACCATTTTGTCTCGGATCCTACAGCACCATCTGCACCGGCAGCACCAATTGGCTAGTCTAAAGAGCCAGACCTTGCTGCCGACACTGCTGAGGCAGTGCGTCAGATGTTCGCCAACCCAGCCACACCTAGAGTTGAGGATGATGAGATTTAGTTGGCTGAACTTGAGGGCGATTACACTGCTGGGGACACAGAGATGTCCAAGGAGCCATAGGGAGTTTTCTTCACTTCCCCCCTCCCTCCCCCCCCCCCCCCCCTTTACTCTTATTTTATTAAGCATTGGGGACAATGCTTATCTTT